>JANITW010000003.1:2536097-2549824 GCA_027564335.1 Erythroxylum williamsii
TTAATTATAAAATTTTTCACCAAAAAATAATAACAGTTGATCATTTTAAATTTTAATTAGTTAATAGTAATATATATTTAAATTTAATTTAGTCTGAAATTAGCGAATTACATTTAAATTGGGTAAATTTTAAGTTCAACTTAAATTAAAAAATGTTTTAAAAATTATAATTTTAATAAAAAAACTGTTTCAATAATATGGTTTGAAAATATTTATCAAAATAATATTATTTTAAACTCAATTCCACTAAATTTGAGTATTAGTTTAATTTATTAAAAAAAAAAGAGTCAGGGTCATGAATCATGATCCAACGCTCAAATTGTCTATACAAAAATTGTCAAAGTGCTCGAAAACATTACACGAGATCTTAACGACGTATACGAAACCCTAAAATCCTAAACGCAAAGGGAGTTCGATACATACCACTCACTTCAAAGGTTCTTTCCCTTCTGTTGCAACTTTGCTTCTGTTCTTCTTTTCTCACCTGAGCTCAATTATGCTTCTGATTAAGTTTTGAATATGGCTTCAGTACACATGTATGCGTTCAGTTTGGGTTTTTGTTTGGTTACTGAAACAGATCGATTACGAAGATGGAAAGTTCCAATTTTTCTAGGGTTTTTGAAATGAAGAGGACTTATATGTATTCGATCCTAGTAAATACCTAAAACTTGATTCATTTCCTTGTTTGATAGGTAAGAAGTCCAATAAAGTTTTTATTTTGATTTTCGTTTGTTTGGATTTTCTTCTTTTGTTGTATATGGATATGATGCATTTGGCTGATATGAGATAGTGGTATGATTGCTCTGTTCTATGGCTTGTTCAAAAATTTGTACCTTTATGATCTGATTCGATGCCAGGCTTTATGGAGCCCAACACGCAATCCTTACCTCCAGACGATGCTGAGGTAAAAGCAACATTCCGGAAACCTTCAGGTGATGTGGCTACTAGGAACTACAGAAGACACTCTCCGGTTCACGGCTCATCTTCCTCTGATGGTTAGTACGTTGTTGGCTCTTAACATGCTTGTTTGTCTTTGGTTTTGTATGGTTACTTTTTGGCATTCTTTTGTTATGAATCTGTGTAATAAGCTTTGTTTGTAGTTTGAGTATGGACACAATTCGGTTGTTTGGTCTTGGCACTGTTGTATGAGATATGTTGGTCTGAAACTCTTCCTCTGGGATTATTTTTCTATTGCAGTGGGCTATGTTCAATATATGAACTTTTTATTGTTTTTTTAAGGCAACAATTAATAATGCAGTGCATACACTTTCACCTAGGAGAGTGAAGCTTAATGTAGAACTGCAATTTTTTTTTCCCTGTAAAAGCCCTTGTTTGTAAATATACGTTAGTTTGCATTGGAGATCTGCATTAGCTTGAATATCTTTCTCGCTTATCATCCTTTGTTCTCTATTGTATTACTACTTGTTCGCAGGGAGTCCTAAGCGTCAGCGTAGCTCTAGTCCACTCTCTTTAAGGGGTGATCTTGCAGGATCCCCTGAATATCGACAAAGGAGGAAAGATGATGACAGAGAATTAGATAAGGAGTCTTCCCGAAATCAATTTGGCAGAAGTGGAGACTCGCACAGACATTCTGATAGGCATTCCTCCAGAAATTCACATGGTTATTCTAGGCATGATGATCGCAGCAGATATGAGAAACGTTTTGATGATGAAAGAAGACATTATCAGTCATCCTCTCATTCTGGACGGGATTCACGAGGTTCTACTTATCCTAGTCGAAGTGAAAGTGACTATGGTAGGACTAGAGACTATGTGCGAAATGCAGACAAATACGCACGTGACCGATATGATACTTCTGGTTACAGAGGCAAAGATAGAGAGAAAGAGTCGTCATATTCAGAGCGTCAGAAGTTGAAAGATAAGGACATATCACCTGATAGAGGTGGGTCTGGTAAGAAACATACCGATTCAATATCTGAAGAGAAGGATAGAGATAGACACAGGCGGGATAGAGACATTGGAGATGATAAAAGGGATTATTATAGGAGTTCTAGAGATCAGAAAAGTGATCGTGCACTTTACAATGAAGAGTCTCGAGGTTATAAGAATGACTCTTATGGAAAGGACAGTAACGGGCATCGGTCTATAGAATCTCATAAAAATGACCCCAAGGAACTGCATGGTCAAAGAGAAAGGAAGACCTACGAGGACTGTGGAACTAACAAGGAAAAGGATAGGTACAACAGAGCAACATTGGCAGAGGATGAGATTAAAATTGATTTTGGACATGAACAAGAACCTGTTGTCAAAAAGTCAAAGTTATCCAGCTCTTGTAAGGATGATGATTATCGAGAAGATGGTAAACAAGATGTTCTTTTTAATGTTTCCTTGTTATGATGTGTCTTAGTTGTGATATGTTCGATATTAGATTTCTATTAGTTAACACCCTGTTTATTGCAGTGGCTAATGAGAAGAAGTCTTCAAGTTCGACTTGTCCGATCAGTGCCAACATTTCAGAAGCTGCTGATGATCTCAATGCAGCAAAGGTTGCTGCAATGAAAGCCGCAGAATTAGGTACATTGAGCTTCATGTAATCAATGTTTGTGTGTAGCAGCTTCATCAGTTGAGGTCATATGGTACTTGTTTTGACCTAATATTGCATGGGGTTCCTGGGATCTAAATAGTTCCAATGCTTTATGGTTCTAGTTTTGTTGAAATTCTTGTCAAACCTTTCCTTGTGTTCTTGTGTTCTTGTTTTCTAAAATATTTTAGACTCTTTAGTATACATTTCCTTCTTTATGATTCTTTTTGTTGCTGGCCTTTGTTCACTCCTGAGATTTAGTTCTCTTTGCCATTTGAAACTTCTAAATGTATTTCGGATCGAGCCTCTATGCCTTTTTCCTTCTTTCTTTTGCATCATACTTTTTAAGTTTTTCATGAATGTAGATGTACAGGAATGTTGTCAATGTTTGTCAGTTAGAGAAGAAAATGAGGAGATTATACTGAAATTCCTTGTAAAATGAGAATTTGGTGTGGATGCAGTTAATAAGAACCTTACTGGGGCTGGTTTTATGTCTACTGAGCAAAAGAAGAAGCTGTTGTGGGGAAATAAGAAGAGCACAACTCCAGAAGAGGTGATTATTTCACTTATTAGAACCTTTCATGCCACCTGTGCTTCATAATTACTTCTTGGTAAGCATATTTTTAATACTTATTGCTCTATTCAGCAGTCTGGTCATCGGTGGGAGACATCGATGATTGGTGATCGTGAAAGACAGGAAAAATTCAACAAACTCATGGTAAATCTTGCATCTTTTCTTTTTTCAACCTTTTTCCTACTTGTGAAGTGAATCAGTAGTTAAGAATGAACATCAAGGACATCTTTATTCCATGTTCCTGTATGACTCATGTCATTTAGTTCGCCTACTAACACAGTTTTAGAGTCTGAGGTTGCCTTGGTACATATGGCCAATTGTAGGGTGTGAAAGGCAATGTCAAGGTGGATCAGCAATCAGACGACCCAGTTCAAGTGGAGAGGCAAAAAGAACTTCAGATGGATTTAGAGAAGCAGTACACTGCTGGACTCCGGCGCAGAGATGGTCGCACAGTTGGATTGGGCCTTTGAATGGGTGTCTAAATTGTCTTCTTTACTGCAAAACGTTATGTAATGACAATATGCTGTACACTTGTGGACAACTCTGGACTTGTGCAATTTCAGAATCCTGTTTTCTCCAGGAAAGTATGCTTTCGCTGCATTCATGTGACATTTTGGCAGAATTTTGTCAATTGCAAGAAAATGAATTATGTCCTGAGCCTGAAATGCACTTGCATGCATATTTGTTAGTTGAAAATGAAAATTGTGATGTGTGGCAAACAATTCTACCCTCATGTATCATATTGCATGGCAGTTTCTTCCATTTTAGTGTTGTTAAGAGATAACCCTTTTACCGGGAGACTTACCTGGAGGAAGATTATAGTCACTGAAACGCCAGAACAGTGACCTTTAGGAAGAAATCTATCCCAATGATGCGTGTGCATCATATTCCTTCTCCATTGATATTAGCAATAGTCAATATTCCATCACTCAGAGTTGAAAATTGATATCGGACATCATTAATTAAAGCCAAGTACATGTACATAGACAAATTTGCTGAAATGGGACATCACTATGGTCCATGTTTAGCATTTAAATCTCTGACAAGAGACAACGCCTGCAATGTACATGTGGTCACTCTATGATATACGTATCTGCTTGAACTGAGGCAAGCACAGAAAACAAGAATCAAAAGAAAAGACAAAAGTGTTACCTATAATATCAAGGGATTATGGACTTTTCTTGTCTTCTTATTATTGATTTTCCTTCGTGAGCTGTTAGCCCTTTGCTGCAAATTCGTGGCCTGCTAGTCTTTCGAGGATGGTTTGAAAGTAATTTCGTGAATTGTAGGTTAGAGATGCTTGACTGCCCTTGATCACATAAAAGTACTATGGACACTTTCTTCTGCCTACTGCGTGCAAAACTATAGGAAGAGGAGTAATGAACCACTGATATTCTGCAGATGAGTAACTGATGTTTAATTTGAGATGAAACCCATCATTGCAATTCTGATCAACAACTATTTTTTCATTTTAGTGGATCTTGGGATCATTTCGTATTAGATATAAAGAAAGGGATCTTTTAGTTGGTGTTGACATTTTCTTTATGCAAGTACTTAAAAGGGCCATCATTGTCATCCTGTTTGAGACTGAGCAATGCATCTGGACCAAAAAAAAAACCTGAGTCATTGTCACTGTTCTAGTCCTCCATTGTACCTTCAGAACAAGATAATTTCAGCCCCCACCCATCATTTTTAGCCATTTCCTTCATTCTTTCTTGTGGTGGAACCCATAATATCAATATTTTAATAACTTAGCATCATATCTTTGCTCCAATAATGGTAGATTTCCTTTTGAGCAATTAATGTTACAATTTGCTTTGATTGAGAATTCCCTGAGAGAGGGAGAGAGTTGATGGAGTTGTTGAGACTTGGAAGCATAATTATATGAGAATCTTACAGATTTTAGAGGATAAAATCATGGGGTAATTGCAATTTCCTCCGTAAACTTTGCACTTTGGAACATTTTAGTCCTTAAAACTTCTATTAAATTAGTAATTAATAATCAAATAACGGACTCTATCTATCTGATATTTACAAGTTTAAACGGGTTTGCATTTTCAATCTATCATCATCCCTCAGATAAGAGCAACCACTACTCGGAATAGACACATAAGAAACAAGTTCCACCTCTCGAACCATCGGTTAGGCATGTCATCTTGCATTGCAACAAGCATTTTCAACAGTGTGAAAGAGTAGCTTTCGGATTGGTTCACTTCACCAACTTTTAGTGTAAAGCTACTTTCTTCTTTTCACTTGTAAAGATACAATTGAAGTGGGGAAGGACTGCATCAGCATCTCAATGCACATATTGCATATAACAAGTGATGTTCTCAGGTGGGGAAGTCCTTGAAATAGTTATTTGATTGGGGCTGTTAAAAGCTTGGTCTTGGGTTAAAATAATATAATAAAAAAGAGTGTTCATGTGTTTTACTCCAATTTTGATGTAAAAAAAAAACAAAGTTTAAATAAAAATACCACCAACAATGTATAGATTATGCCTTTTTAATCTCTAATTATTAGTTTTTCACTTTAATTATCGAGTTTACGATAACTTTTTTATGCCTTTTTAATCTCTAATTATTAGTTTTTTTAACTTTAATTATCAAGTTTGTAATAGCTTTTTATGCTTCTAATTATTAAAAGAAATTTTACTTTAACGATCAAATTATTTCTACTTTTTTTCTTTTTTGTTTCAGATGAATTTTAATTAATGGATAACAAAATACACTTTTCGCCATTTTTATTATTAAAAATATTCTATTAATTGCAAGTAGAAAATAAATCAAATAAGTTGTTATAATTATTTATATAAACTTATTTATGCGGTTTTTTTTTCAAATGTATATTATATAAATTGTTAAATACGTGTAATAATTTATAAAATTTGATATAAAGAAATTATTTAATAAATTAATAACTTAGAATTAAGTAACAGTATTAATTTAACTAATAAATTAATATTTATAATTTGAGGATAACTCTACTTAAGATCAAATGTTCTAACACCATTCATTAAGATGTTCTAACACCATTCATTAAGAGTGCGAAACGTATATACAGCAGCTTTTCGAATACTTAAAAGGGCAGGAACTGTTTGAAAAGCAGAACCTGACGAGTCATTGAAATTGGCAAGCATTATTAGTACAAGAATGAGGTTATGGGTTTGAATTGTCCTCCTGTATGTAATCGTTTAAAATTTAAAATTAGAGTTTTATCTCTCACAAGGGATCTACCTGACTTGAGCGAAGATTAGTCTGAATGTGAATGACTTAAAGGTATCTTCTCATAATTGAGACCCTCCTAAAATATCTCGTGAGTAACTTAAAAAAAAAAAAAAAGAAGCTTTGAGAGGAAGATTGGATTTGGGCAGGAAATTCATTTTATCCGCATTTGCAGGTACAAAGAAATATGCAAATGGCCAAGAAAACTTTGGGACTATTTGATCCTTAAACTCAAAAACCTAATAATAATTTGTAAAACCCCTTTTGATTAGTGACGCTAAAGCTCCACTTGAGTGTCTTGAAAAGATTACTAAAACTACTCTTCATTTTTGGCCCTTCTTTTTTTCCCCCCCTTGTCTCCTTCTTATCCTGCTTTGTGGATTCCAATCAATAATGTTGACATTACACCAGTAATTTATAACTTATAATGGTTTGTTTCTTATGAAATCATCAATGGTTTGCTATTCTTGACGAGTTCTTGTGGCTTAGTATGGAAACAAGATTTTTGCAGCATCAAAATCAGAATCATGTTCGCCTTTGACCAATATTCCCTTAAAGGATCGAACTTCAACTATTATTTTATCTTACCTTCATGGACTAGGTGCATAGAATAATGTTAAAAGGATTACTTAGTACTTCAGTTGCTTGTCATGGGGTTATGGGTTGATTGGTAGGGTACCTTAGATTCTGAAGAGGGAAATTAAAAATGGGTATGAGTTGCTTCTCTGTAACCAATATCTTAATACAGTTGTGAAATTAGCTCAACCACTCGTGATAGGCCACCAAACTACTCATGATGACTTCTTTTGAGCAAGTTTAAGGAACAATCCCACCTAAAAAAAACAAAACCTTCTTGTTTGTCTTGTTACTTAATCATGAGTAGCTCAAAACCATAATCTGTTAGCAGCTCTTAAGGTTAGCTTTTGAGACTCGGGAGGTCAAGAACAAGACGGGGAGAGCATTTGAACCGTTGAAAAGTCGAAGAAAACAAATAATAATGGCGTCTTGGTCTGTTTTTTAACGGTTAATCTCATTGACCTTGACTAGAAATTCAGGTTCCTGTATACATGGAAAAAAGAGTCACTTTCTGACTTGTTTAATTAATATGGTCCTGCAATTTACGAGCATGTGTGGTTCATATTAGCTGGTGAGAATTTGTTGGAAGTTACGCCAAGTTTCAGCTGTGCTTTTGCTTGTTGACCAATCCCATTTCGATCCCCACCAAAGGGGTTTATCCTTTCAGTGCCTAACAAGCTTAATAACACCTCTCACGGCTGTGTTTTCTCAGTTTCTGTCTTTATATCGTGAAGGTTTTGGAGTTTTAGATGAGAAAAAGAAAAGGAAAAGCTATAACTTCGAAGTGTTGGCAACTCCTAAAAGGTGTCCATGTCCTCACCTAACAGTGTGTTCCATTATTTGTGTACTAGCATACATTCATATTCTCCATTACTTGTGATGGGTTTTGCTTGTCTTCCTCAAGTTAATAGATTTTGATATGTGGGTCTGTAATCACAATCTAAATCTGTCAAAGTTCCAGTGCTTTAGGTTTTATCTTCTTCATAGTTCTGTCTTCGAGTGCCAGTTGTCTCCCACTGCCTGGGAATTCACTGTATGGAGATGCCACCATAAAACTCTAAAATGCCATATTAAAGAAGCAACCTTGTTGTCTGTTCCTTGTAAAGCTTGGTATTGTAACTACCACTAGTAAAAGCATGTTGGTCTTGGTGTCTTTAGATGTCTCTCCTTGGTTTCTCCATACTGGTTAGCCTTCAACAGAGAAAAGTAAATTGGATAGATAGCACCATACTTCTCCTAACTACTCACTTTGAATATAACTGCTTCTTTCATGGTTTCTTTTGATATTGAGTGAACAACAAATTAGCTCCTGTTTTTATCTTCTTTTGACACTTGTACCTGACTTGGGGGTTTTGTTCTTCTTTAGTATTCTTCCTCAAGTGATTATCTTTCAAGCCAATCGCACCAACTAATGGTTGTGGTGGTCAACTTTATTTTGGAGAGGAATTTTCAAGTTTCCTTGTGGACATGTTTGATAAAGGCTGGCTCGCTATTGGCTTATTTGAAGTTCCAATCAAAATGCCGATGAAGAAGATGAACTTTGGTTCAGAAGAGCAAGAACAAGCTGAGGATAGGAAGATTTCTCTACTGGATTTGCCTGACTTGGCCATGGCAAGCATACTCGAGAGGCTTTCACCTGCTGAATTGTGTACAATGGCAAAAGTTTGTAGCAGCTTGAGGGTTATGTGTACAGCTGATCATCTTTGGGAGAAACACTTGAAGCAGAAATGGGGCGAAGTGATTGGTGATGTTGCTTTTAAGGAATGGAAAGGGCATGTGACTTCTAGGAAGAGGTCAACGAGCCCCTTGACTCAAAACAACCCAGAGGGTTTGTTGCGATCTCTTGGTAGTATTTGGCCTTTCTCCTGGATTAAACCAAATCTTGAAAGCAGAAACAAGCCAAAAACTTGTTTGCCAATTGATTCAATCATGGCCTTGTTTCTCTCTCTTGAAAGTGGAAACTTCTGGTTCCCAGCTCAGGTCTACAATCGTGAGGTAATTCCCAACCAAACTGTTTGCTATGTTTCTTGTGTTTGTTACTGACAAAGTTATTGACATCTTTGCTATGTTCGGTGCCAGAATGGACATGTCGGGTTCATGCTTTCCTGTTATGATGCACAACTTAGCTATGATTCTGGGACTAACACCTTTCGTGCAAGGTATAGAATGACACACGAACTTTCTTGAATCGTGCTTGTTTGCTGCATAACTGTGAATCTGCAGAAAAGTTTCATACATCTGTCATCAATATTTTTCCTATTCTTCTAGCCAACCATGCACATCTGTCTGATATCATGAAGCTTGAAACTATCAGCACTTCCTAATTTTTAACCAGTGACATGTTTCTGCTTCCTGATGTTCATGTGCTTAATGCATAAGGATATTAAATTCATGAGGGAAAAAAGTAATTGTTGATCAGGCTACTGATTTATGCCTGATGAGCTCTTTGTAACCGCGAAGTTGCCATCTGTACCGCAGGTACTCACATCACGGACGACGAACAGTAGAAGAAAACATACCCTGGTGTAGAATAAGAGCTCCATCAGTTGATACTCCTGCTGATGTTCTCCACGTTTCCAACTGCTTAGAGGACTTGAGACCTGGGGATCATATCGAGATCCAATGGAGGAGAAGCAGAGAATTCCCTTATGGTAAGAAGTGATAGCAGGAAGTGGGTTCCTGCAGGACTTTTAACTTCTGTTCCTTTGCATCTGGGATTTGGACAGTTTAGTTTTAAAAATTTATACTTCTATGAACAAAATGAAGTGTCAGATTGATCTTCTTCAATTCGTTTTCTGTTCAACGATGTTGGTGTAATGACTTTGTTGGAATTGGCAGGCTGGTGGTATGGGGTAGTGGGTCATCAGGAATCTTGTGATGGAAATGCAAATAGCTGCAGGTGTCATAACAGTGGTAAGAGCATCATCATTTCATATTCAGAACTTGTTCTTTCATTTTATCTTTGCTTCTTTTTCTTTTTATCTACTCACTTCTATGCCAAATTCATACACAAAAACTGGAAAAAGTAGAAAACATTCCCTGGATTCTTTACATGCTAAGCGATTTTCTCTGCTGCTAACTTACTAAATGTATCAAATCTTTCAGTTTAATTTCCACTTCAAAATTGCTTCCAAGTTTCTGACTTTCAAACACTTGCGCCAACAGATGTAGTGATCTTGGAGTTCAATCAATACAGCCCTGGTTCTCAATGGAGAAGAACAGTAATACACAGGAAGGACCACCTGGAAGAAGGAAATGAAGCTGATGGTTTCTATGCAGGAATTAGAAAACTTTACAGTGAGGAAGAGATCTCCAGGTGGAAACAGCTCTGGCCAAAAGGAGTCTTGGAGTAATCAGAGTATTTTGTGAACAGGCCTCTTGTTTTTCTGTCTTTCATCTTTTTCTCCCTTCTTAAAGCATTATCCTAACCAACAGGTTCATAGCCAGATGATCTCAAGGTTTCAATTTCATCAGTTTTGCTGTTGGTGCAAGACAGAATCAGTGTGCATAATGCAATGTAATTTCAAGTGGTGAAGCATGCTCCTTTAGGAGTTTTCTAACTCAAAATGTAAAATTGGGTTTGTTACTAACTCTAAATCGTTGGTTTATCAAGTAGTTGTTTTTCTTACCTCAAATTGTATTGTTCAAATGAATATGCTATAACCACAGTCCAAGAAGGCCATGGAAAAGAATTGGATTTTAGCCTTAGGGAGGCTCAGTTTGATCTGTAAACACACAAACAAACAAAAAAAAATCTTTACTTCGATATTTTAAAAATTGAACTGATTCGATCGTTTAACGATCAAAATTTTAAACTGGTTAACTTTTCGATACAATTTAGATTAATAATCTTTGATGTTAAAATCGATCAATTTATTAATTAATTGATCATTTTTTAAAATTAATCAATTTTAACAAATCTAAGTAAACTAATTAATTTTTATTTAATAGTCTTTTTTTCAATATTTAATCTCTAACTGGTTTTATAACTATATAATACAGGTTAAACATTAAATCTTTTTAGTCCAAATTTTAAAATATTGAGTTACAGTGCATTAATGCTTATTATAAATTTATGTAAAATTTTTCAAATATGTTTTGCTATATTTATGCAAGTCAGAAAAGGAAGATGAGTGTTCCATAGGTCTTCTATGCTCCAAACTTATACTACGAGTTGCACCTACTCCTTTACACGACAATCAGTTTAAGTAAGACTTAACCTTCTTATGTGATCATTGACCAATAATTTTGTTTTTGAAACCCTCATGACCCTCGCTGTGTTTATGTAGCATCACACTCTCGCAAGACCTAAACCCGATATCGATGGTGATATTCGAGTCCGTGTCTCATGAGGGTGGTATGCTAGAGCAGTCAAAACCGTTCAAAACTCAGTAAGATATTTTTATTTCGAAAACATTGATATGCGCATAAATCAATAGACGATTTTGGGCCCGCGATACGAAAAACATTTTCTTGACCACAATACAATTTCAATCATTACAATGGCACTCAGCAGTATTTAAAACAATTTATGCATAAAACTCCATAGCCAAACTGGGCCCAGTGTTGATTCTGAACACTTTCAGTAATCACATTACAATACAACATTTATCAATTGGGCCCTCTACAATAACAATACGATTCTGCGGAAATTTCAGAAATACAAATTCTATACAAAAACAAAATAACACTAATGCAGACGTGAACTGATCCCAACCCTTTACTCTGACTTGCATGCAGTAGTCATACTCCCGTTTGTCTAACGGGGTACTCTTCAATTCCTAAAAAATAGTTACAATTTTGGGTGAGTTTGCGAACTCAATGAGAAAACATCATCGATGGTTTACCCAATTCATGCATATCACAAGCAATTCACAGTTTCAGTCAATTACACATTCGATATCATGATATAACAATTATCAGGCAAATATGAGGCATTAGATCCTCGTTCCGATGTTCACAATTTAATCCATACCCATAAAATTTGCACCCATAATCTTATCCCATTATTTTCCATTTTTATTCTGAGTTGTGACTGAGCTCTTAAACAGTAAACAGTATTCAGTAAACGCGTCTTAGGGGGAGGAGAGCCCTCAGGGAATGCACTTCCACCCTTCGATATTGCCCGCTTTGGCGTGGTGGCCACCTTCACGGTTTTGCTTCGCCCCTACTCGAGGGATGCAAACGCGTTTGCCCCTTTCGGGCTCAGTAAACAGTAATCTCGTCTTAGGAAGTAGGAGAGCCCTCTGGGTATGCACTACTTTCCACGTGTCACTAGGGATAGGAGAGCCCTCTGGGTATGCACTAATCCCTTTCGAGCTCGAGGCTCTTTTTTAGTGATTGAGCTTGTAGCTCTCAGTAGCAGCTCCAGTCACAACCGTTATTAATCAAATCAATTATGGAATTCCATTTATCACAATTATAAGGCGTTTCGCCTTTTTCTCAGTCAATGTTCAATCATATGTATATGCAATGCACATGTGACACTTTCTATTTTATTACAGTGTTGTGACCGTTCGCCTGATTACGGTGGGCTTGAAGCCCTAATACGATGAGCCTGTGGCTCTGAATTACGTTGGGCTCGAGGCCCTGTTGTGTTGAACTTTAAGCTCTGAAATACATTGGCTGCTCCAGTCACAACTGTCATTATTTGTACATGCCTTTATGCATGAATGCATATGTTTCAATTTACAATTGCAATAAGTAATTTCACACTTACACACAATTAGCACTTCGATATCAAATTTCCAATATTTCGGACACCTATGGTCCGAAATCAATCCAAATCAAACACATAAATCCTCCATTATCTCCGCATGGCATAAACACATACTTTTAAACACACATAGATTGAGGAACCAACTAGGTTACTCACCTGCACTTCCGAGCTACTGCCTGGAAGTCCTAGCTATATCCGTGGAATTTCGATCCAACGGTGCCTCTATAACAGTCAAATAATTTTCATTACAAAATGCATAATCAAAATAATTCAATGATGCCTATGTCTTAAATAAAGATGTACAATACCTATTCATGACCTTCCCGACGCTATTTTCCAAACTTCCACTTTCTTTTGTCAAATTCTAACTTTTCACTCAATTAATCAATAATGACTCATTTCATTTCCTTAATTTCAGAAATCTCACAATTAAACCCCAATTATCATGAAACAACCCCTGGGTTGTAATAGAACCTATTCTAAATTTTCATTCAACACTTTCTTTCTTTACATCAATTGTAGACCTCTTTCTCTAGTTCATAACGAATCAAGAATCACCTCAATTGGAGGTCTACACCCTTAGTTATGCCCCAAAAACTAAAATCAATTAGTTCAGAAAACAGGGGCTTGCCACGATGAATGAACTCTCGCCGCGACGTCAAGGGGTCGCTCGTCGCGGCGTGAAAAGATGCTCGCTGCGGCGTCTACATAGCAACTTGCCGCGACGTCCAACTTACCACTCGTCACGACGTCCCGCTCGTCGCAGCGAACCGCTCGTCGCGGCGTACGCTCGTCGCGGCGTCTACGCACATCGCAGCGTACGCTCGTCGCGACGTCCAATAATTCCCTCTTCGCGACGTGCGGTCCTGGATCGTCTTCTTCGATTCCCTTTTTACATTTCTCTCTCTAAAATTCAACCATAACTTAACCCAACTACCCCAATCTTTCACAATTAAATCCATGTATGCATTTAACTAACAAATAAATGACATTAAACCAATTTACTTACTAAATCAATTTTCTCTTAAAACTTCCGAAAATCTTCTCCAAGTCACCAACCTTACGGCTTCCTCTTCTCCTCCCACATTTTTCCAT
>JANITW010000003.1:2555644-2566595 GCA_027564335.1 Erythroxylum williamsii
GGATAGATGTTTGTATCAGTTTCCTTTTTGGTTTTGTTAGGAGACTGATAGACTGGTCTATTCTATCATTGGATGACAGTACAAGACGATTGTTATTTTGAGATTTTAATTTACTGATTTATGTTATATTGTGATTTAATTACTGCGATGCCATGTGGATATTAGTAGAACTGTACTGGTAGTGTGCCTTTATCGTGGGATACGTGTCAGGAGTCCCGATGTGTACCCTACGGTGAGGGGGCGCTACAGATTATGCCTTCTTTGATACTCAATTATGTTAACTATGCAACTGTTCTAAAATTTAAATATATGCTTGTGCTATAACTTGATTCAGTATGATTAATTGTCAAATTATGCATAGTTTAGTTATTAATCACTAAGTTATATGCTTAGCACGGTGGATTTTCCCCGTGTAGGTTCTGAGCAACGTTTATAAAGACTGGAACAAGACAATCGCAATGGCCAATAGAGTTTAAGTATTGTTTTGAAAATAATGTAAATTTTTTGTTTGACTTTTGGCTTGTATCTGATATGTATATGTGAATTTGTTTGTAAGTTTGTAACAACGATACTTCAGTTTGGTTTGGAATTTATAGCTAGTTTGTGTTAAGTACTATGTAATTTAATGTATATTTGCCTAAATTATTTACTAGAAGTTTTCGTATGTTTTTATTTGTCTGTACTATTTTGTGTGGCATTCATATATCCTTCCAGGGGGTATGTGGGTGTTACACAAACACCTCCTTCTAACTCAAGGCATCTGCTATGTTATTGTGCCTCCTTAGTTTATGCTTCCATATGAAATCATATTCAACAAGAAACTCTTGCCATCGAGCTTGCTTCGCAAATAACTTCTTCTAGGTCTTGAAAAATGTGTTAACAACATTGTCTGTCCAAACAACGAACCTAATTTCCAACAAATATACTTGCCATATCTCAAGGCAATGCACCACTATGAGTATCTCCTTCTTATGCTTCAAGTATCGTTACTCTGCACTGTTGAGCTTTTGACTCTCAAATGCTACAGGATGACCTTCCTGACATGCATCTGACTCACATCACTCTTGCTATTTCTTCAACAAGTCCACCAATGACGTCGCTTTCTTCAAGTATCCCATTATAAACTGTCGATAATAGTTTGTTAGTATGAGAAAAATTCACAACTCTCGTACTATTGTGGGAACTTGCCACTCAACTATTGCCTTTACCTTCTTTAGATCCATCCTGAACTGACCCTTGCTTACTAAGTGCAACAATCAAAAACTTAAAACGCAACACATGAAGACATGAAGCTAAATGCATGAAATGTAGATGAAAACAATGTTTCACGTAGACGCAAACACCAGCTACACAACGCATAAAGCCAAAGGAGGAATAGTAAAATGCAGCATTCACAGGAAGGTTTTAAGGGAGAAGCATGTTAAATTGTCTAATCAACAACAGGAGAACGCATGTTGTGCGTTTTATTCAAAACGCACAATGAAAGGAGAAAAACGCATAGAGCAGTGGAGAGGCTTGCAGCAAGAGTAAAGAAGGTTTTAAAGAGGGGTGGAATTTAATTACCAAATCAATCAATAGTGAGTGGTGGCTGAAGGTTATGTAAAAGAGAGAAAGGGGTTGAGGGTTTTTAAGAGGGGCGTGGACAAAAAACACTGGAGCTTTTTAATTGGAAAAATCAAATAGAAGCGAGGGCTACGTTAAAAACAGAGGAACAAAAAAGAGAGAGGGGGTGTTAGAATAAAAAAGGAAGCAGCATGAGGTGAGTTAGAATAAACAAAGGAGGCTGCGTTAAAACAAAGGAGGACGCTTGCGGCTAGGAGCTTTATGGCTGGCGTAGTGCGTTGATGAGAAGTAGACAATAAATCTCCAACCTTTAATTGTCCCATCATCTACAGTGACAGGAAGGAGAGCTTAAAGAGGGCTGAGAAAGAAAGTAACGACAGATAGCAAATAGAGAACGATGCCTGCGGCAGTCCTAACACCAGCGATTATTCCAACGTCAGTGACAATTGAAATATAGAAAATCATGGTGTTGGATAACTAAACTTTTATTTCTTGGTTTACGAAATCCTAATTATTGAACTTTGCATGTTGGGAGACTTTTGTTCTTTATTTCAATCGATTTATTAGTCAAGTATTAATTATTTTTCTAAATTATTTTTTGTTTTTTAAATTTTACAGCTAGGTGTGAAACTAGTTTGTGATTTTATTCAATCAATCCTTAGATTAAATAGGTTGATGTTCAATTCTTTTAATCAAAAGTAGTGACTAAGATTTTTGTTTACTACGTTAGGGACATGATTCTAGAAAAAATAATTGTCTAGGATAAATATACATCGTATGCATGTTGTCTAGTTCGTCGATTTTCTTGAATCGTAAAGCTATTAATTAATTAAATATAAGATCGTATCTAGGTTATTAATTAATAAGGGTTAATTCAAATACATATTTTGGTTAACTAAACATAAGAGAAAATAGGTAAAAAAAATTACTATGACGAATGCTGAACTAATAAATTGGTTATTTTTAGTGTCGATGATCAACACAAGTTTAATAGCGAAGGAGACCAGAAACCAAGATTTGTTTATATTGATTGTTAAATTCTAATTATTTTGTTATTAATTATTTCTCAATTTCAAGTTCCAATTAAATTCTGTTTAAATCATAATTACAACCCCCCTTAAACTACTAATATCTGAATTCCTCATGGGAACGATCCCTACTTTCCACTACTACATTAATTTGTGTTGTAAGAAGTTGGTTTCTTTTTATATTTGGTTGTAGGCGGCAACATTCACCAAATTTTTGCACCATTGCTAGGGAATTTTTGACAATTTATGTACGTTATGCGTTCAAATCAGTTTGAAAATTTGCAGTACAATCCTGAAATTGAGAAAACAATAAAGGCATTAAGAAAGCAAATGAAAGAAAGACAACAAGTACTGAGAGAAAAACAACAGAGGGAAAGGAACATGGATGCAAATCGCACTTTACGCCAACTAACTGCTCCAACTGAGGACCGACAACCTCACTGACTGCATTAATTTTTCGAATTTGGGTGATAATAACACTTTTGAGCTGAAGTTAGGACTGGTTCACTTGTTACCCACCTTCCGAGGCACATTGGGAGAAGATCCTTATAAGAACTTGAAGGAGTTTGATATTGTTTATATAGGGATCAAGCCGACTAATGTCACTGAAGAGCAGATAAAGCTGAGGGCTTTTCCTTGTTTTTTTAAGGACAATGCCCAAGATTGATTATATTATTTACCTGTCAGAAGTATTCGAGCATGGGCAGAGATGAAAAAGTTATTTCTTGATAAGTTTTTCCTTGCTGTCAGAGCTGCCAATATCAGAAAAGAAATCTGTGGCATCCGACAAAATGCTAGGGAGTCATTATATGAATATTGGGAGAGATTTAAAAAGTTGTGTGCAAGTTGCCCCATCATCAAATTAGCGAGCAACTGTTAATTCAATACTTTTATGAAGGTCTTTTTATCGATTGAGAGGAGTATGATAGATGTTAAAAGTGGAGGAGTGCTAGTTGATGAAACACTAACAGCTGCATAGGATTTGATCTTAACTATAGCTTTTAATTCTCAACAATTTGGAGCTCGGAATGATTATGGTTCAAGACATGTTAATGAGAAGGGAATTTCGTCGTTGGAAAGAAGATTAGATGATTTGACTTCTTTGGTGCTTCAACTCGCAATATCTAGGAAAGAGGAAGTTAAGACTTGTGGAATTTGTTCTATGGTTGATCATCCCACAGATATGTGTCCCACTCTACAAAAAGACCATATTGAAGAAGCCAATGCAATGGGTGGTTATTTGGGACAATCTCAGAGGAAGTATGACCAATTTTTAAACATATATAATCTGGGTTGGCGAGATCATCCAAACCTCCGTTATGGCAACAATCAGGGACAATAAGTAAATTCTAATTTTCAGCCATATAAGCAGCCTTATGCGCCTAGACAACAATAGAAAATGGGGCAAAGTTCTAGTTAAAATAATTCTTTGGAGGACATAGTCAAGACATTGGCCACAAATACTGTGACCTTTCAACATAATACCATGAAATTTTAGTAAGATAAGCAAGCCAGCATATAGAATCTTGAGACTTAAATGAGTCAAATGATGATTTCCATCAATAGGTTGGAGGCATAAAATTCAAGAAAGCTCCCTTCTCAACCTAAGGTGAATCTAAAGAAGAGTGCTTGTGCTATCACACTTCAAATTGGTAAAGAGTTAAAGGAACTTAATCCAAAGGTTTCTGAGCAAGAGATTGACGAAGAAGTAGAGAAAGAAGTTCCAAATCAGTCACAAGAGAAAAAAGAGGGTGATTCTTGCATTGTCACGCCTAAGTTTAGTGTACAACCTCCTTTTTCTAGTAGTTTTGCCAAGCAGAAGGAGGAGCAACAACAGAAAGAAATTTTAGAAACTTTTCGCAAGATACAGGTAAATATTCCTTTGCTTGATGCTATTAAACAAATTCCTCGTTATGTTAAATTTCTTAAGGAACTCTATACCTCAAAGACAAAGTTAAGTGGCAATGAAAAGGTGCGACAGGGTGAAAATGTTTCTGTTGTGTTTCAAAAGAGGTTACCTGCTAAATGTCCAGATCCAAGTATGTTCATAAACCTTTGTAAAATAGGTAATCTAAAAATTGAAAAAGCATTATTGGATTAGGAGCATCAATTAATGTTATGCCTCAATCTATTTATAAATCTTTGAATATGGGGCATTTGAAAGAAACTGGTGTCATAATCCAACTTATTGATCGATCTAATGCCTATCCAAAGGGTGTTCTTAATGATGTCCTAGTTCAAGTTGATAATATGATTTTCCTGCTAACTTTTATGTCTTACAGATGGGCAATGAAGATTCATCCACTTCAGTCCCAATTTTATTGGGAAGACCATTTTTGAAAACTTCTAGAACAAAATTTGATGTCTATGATGGGTCCTTGACTATGGAGATTGATGGTGATGTGATTAAGTTCAATATTTATGATGCCATAAAATTTCCTAATGATGATCTTTTGTTTCTGTGAGTTTTCTTGATACTTTAGTGCAGGAAACATTCTGTTTAGATGGACCAGATAAATTATAGACTGCATTGGAAAATAACTTGGATATTCAAGAAGGAAAAACACTAGCCAACTATCTTGCCATTCCTGAAGAGTTGGATACCACTATCTAGATTTTAGAGCGGAGCAAATTCTTGGAGGAACAGGTACGTTTTCTGGAACTAAATAGAAATAGTTCGAAGTTGTTATCATCTCTCATACTGTCACCAAAATTGAAGTTGAAGGCTCTTCCAGGTAACTTCAAACATGTATATTTAGGAGAGCATAAAACTCTTCTTGTTATTATTTCAAGCACACTGACATCTTTACAGGAAACACAATTATTAAGTATGTTGAAAATTTATAAAGATGCTTTTGGATGGACTGTGGCTGATTTGAAAGGGATTAGCTCATTAATTTATATGCACCGAATTCTATTAGAAGATGGAGCTAAGGAAACAAAACAACCTGAATGAAGATTGAACCCACCAATGATGGAGGTAATCATGGAGATTTTGAAGCTCCTCGATGTTGGAATAATATATCCAATTTCAGACAGTAAATGGGTAAGTCCGGTATAAGCATTTCCTAAGAAAATTGGAGTAACCGTGGTAGAGAACACATCAGGTGAATTGGTGCCCACCCGTATGCAAAATGAGTGGAGGGTTTGTATCAATTACTAGAAGTTAAATTCTGTTACTTGTAAAGATCATTTTTTACTTTCTTTTATTGATCAGATGTTTGAAAAACTTGCAAGGAAAACTCATTATTGTTGTTTAGATGGTTACCTAGTTTATCACCAAATTTCTGATGCACTAGAGGACCAAGACAAAATGACTTTCACGTGTCTCTTTGGCACATTTATGTATAAAAGAATGTCTTTTGGACTATGTAATGCACCTGCCACGTTCCAAAGGTGTATGGTAAGTATTTTCTCTGATTATATGGATGACTATATTAAAGTTTTTATGGATGACTTTATAGTTTATCGTGAGTCTTTTGATACTTGCTTGATTAACCTTGAATTAATAAGGGTTAATTCAAATATATGTTTTGATTACTAAACATAAGAGAAAATAGGTAAAGAAATTTACCACGACGAATGCTGAACTAATAAATTGGTTATTTTTAGTGTCGATGATCAATGCAAGTTTAATAACAAAGGAGACCAGAAACTAAGATCTGTTTATATTGATTCTTAAATTTTCATTATTTTGTTATTAGTTATTTTTCAATTTCAATTTCCAATTAAATTTTGTTTAATTCACAATTACAATCCCCTTTTATTGTATAACTACTAATGTCTGAATTCCTCGTGGGAACGATCCCTACTTTCCACTACTACATTAATTTGTGTTACAGGAAGTTGATTTCTTTTTATATTTGGTTACAGGCGACAGCATTCACCAGCTCATCAGGTTGCAAAATGTTGCAGGGTGGATAGTTAATCAGAACGACATAACAAGAAATTCGTACAATCCGTACCGAATCACACAAGTTGTCTTCTGCTCATTGCCCTTATCTTTTCGCATTTACCAATACCCACTCTGAAGATTCAACTTCGTGAAAACCACAACCTTTAACAAACTGCCCATCAAATCTTGAACTAAGGGAATAATATATTTGTTTTGGATGGTTACCTTGTTCAATGCTCGATGGTCTATGCACATCTGAAGTTTTTCGTCTTGCTTCTTCTAAAACAGCATTGGAGCACCATATGGGGCTTTAAATGATTGGTCGAACCTTGGCCTCCAACTGTTCAACAAGTTACTTTCAAAGCTCCTTCAACTCTAATGGGGATGTTCTATATAAGGTATGTGCAAGTGGGATGACTCCAAGAATCAATTCGATCCCATGGTCAATCTTTCGATGAGGGGAAAGAGTCTTAGGTAAGTCTTTCAGCATCACGTCGTGAAAATATATTAAATAAACTTGCAACCTTTTTGGGGACTTCCGCCACATGATCCTTATCAATCTCCCACACAACAGCGATATAGATCTTCATACCTTTCTTGATGCTTATAGCCGATACATATGATACTGTCGTTGTATCATTAGTTGTTCCACCACCATATTTACAATAATTAACAAAGAAGAAAATTTTCTCAAGCATGATCATCATACCTTCCAAACTTGGATATAACACCACCTTTGCTGTCTTCAAGAAATCAATCCCCAGTATTAACTAGAAATCTTCAAGTTGTAAGACCATGCAATTGAACTTGGCATGCTAACTCCCTATGCTCCTGCCACTACTTATGTTGTATCCATAGGGGTCTTCATCTTTGTCGAGGTCTTTTACACCTTAAGTCCCAACTTACGCACCATCTTTTCTGCCATGAAAGAGTGTTTCGCACCAGTATCTAGCATTGCAGTTATCTTCTTTTCATTGACTTGTATTCCTATGTACATCATCCTGTCAAAAGGATTAGAGTCACTCTTAACCGCATTCAATAAGGCAATCAAATTCATTGTCGCTTTTGAATCTTCCTCTTTTTCTTTGATAATCAGGGCTTTTAGCCTCTCCTTCTTTGGATGTTCTCTAGCAAAATGTGGACCATTGCATAGATAACAAGCAAGTTTGCCTTTCTTGGAGGACGTCTCCCCACTCTTAAAGCCACCATGTTGCTTGCCTTTTCCCTTGAAATCTCCTTTATCGAAGTCTTTCTTCCTTTTCCTCTCACTCTATAACTTAGGTTTAGTAATTTCGATATAACTGGACTCAAAATTTATAGTTTATACCTAAATTGGTAAAGTCTTTAGGTTAATTATGAACTTGAAGGTTAGCTTGAATTTTGATTTGATTGGTTCGAACTTCTTCTCAAAATGATATTATTTTTATTTAATTTTTAACTATTTTGATATGTAAATTTAAGAAAATTAAGAATAAAATAATATTGTTTTGAAAAATTAAATTAAAATGATATCATTTTAAAGATATCTTAATCGATTCAAGTTAGTTAGATTAATTTCAAAATAACGCCATTTTAGAATAGTCCAAACGAATTTGAGTAATCCTTAACTACTTATTAAAGGATCAATTTGGACCCAACTAAAGTTGAATTATATTCTATGCATTCCCATCCTTATTCAACATATGCATTCACACAAAAATATATGCATGACACCAAATTAGGGTTAGTACTAGAAATGACAATTAGGTTTGGGACTGTCGAACCTTAAGTCAACAAGTTAGGTCTAAATTAACTAATCTTGGGTTGAGCCTCGAGCCTAACTTTTTTGTAAAAATTGAGCCTTGGAGTAGGCTGCTTAGGCCTGACCCTACCTTTAAAAGCAAAATGATGTCGATTTGTTAAAAATAATGTTATTTTTGTATCTTTAATTTTGAAAAAAACTAGGGGCTGAGTCGAGCTTCGGTTAGGGCTGGACCTTCTATAGCCCAGTCGGGCTCGGGCTTGCTATTTCAAGCTAAGCTCATTGCCATCCATAGTTAGCAGTAGGTTGGGTTGAGTCAAATCCAATATGACTAATCAAACATAGGGCACATAGTTGGATCCAAGTCCAATTTGAATTGGACGATCCAAAGTTTGATCAAACTTAATATGACTCGATTTTTTATTTAAAATTTGAAAATCATTTTTCTTAAACTTTTTTAGTTTTAAATCAAACTGAACCTAAAACTAAGGGTGTAACATCCCGTTACTGTCATTAAGGGTATTATGGTAATATTGGGACAGACTGATAGGATTTCACTGCATACATTGACTGAGCATGTTACTGGCCTCTAATCACAGAGGAACTGGTCTACTGCATATGCATATATTTATAGGTACATGCATTCATGATTTTTCGGTATTTTATTGTAAATTAGAATTTACTGGAAATTGACTGGGCTGTGAACCGAATACTGACTGAACTGACTGGATTTGGATGACTGTATAAAATGATTATCATTTTGGATTTTAATTAAATGATTTCTGGTTTATTGTGATTTATTTTACTGCGATGCCATGTGGATATAGTGGAATTGTTCTGGTAGTGCGCCTTTATTGTGGAATACATGTCGGGTGTCCCGATGTGTACTCTTCGGTAAGGGGGCACTACAGTTTTGGTCAAACCCAGACCTCTTCCTTCACCAGGTAATTTCCTTTTGGTAGCAACTAGGACCATTCGGCCATGTCGAATTGACCTTTTTAGTGAGACTGATAGCTACTAACCCCACTTGTAATTTACATTTCTCCTAACTTAGATTGCTCTCAAATTCAATAGTTGTTGGCCTCAAAATTATTGTTCTCTCAAGACTTCATTTTACAAAAGGCAAGGCAAGTTGTCTAGGCCAAGCCACTGTCTTTCTTGGTAAGAGTGATTACTGATTGTGAGTACAATCACGGGAGGGAGGTTAATAATGGCAAATAGTTTGATTCCTGGCCTTATATGACAAGGTGATTACGGTGCTTCTTCACCGGAATAAAAACAGTGGGTCATAGGATAAGTAAATAGATTCTTACAGTGATGCAGAACCAGCATCCCTATAATTTGAAGTACTTTCTTCACCACATTTGTGCTTTCAGATTTGAAGAAACATGCAATCTCAAGAAAGACGTCCTTCTCCACCCTAATTAAGCCATTGTAACTAATTTGCAGCACTTGCTGGATATCCTTACTGGAAACTTTTGACAATTGATTCAATGCACTTCTCCACTCCACTTATTATGAATTTTCCCAATTAGGCTATAACCTATAACCTTCAAAGCTAAAGGATTCCCTTGTGCATATTTCACAATCGAGTTTAACAAGGACACATAATCATATTTTTAACAGGATTTTCTTCACTGAGTGCTTTTAAAATGAGTTCTTCCTGTAATTTCTTTGATACCACCTGCATTTGCTTGTTATGTATAAGGCAACAACCGTGAAGTTAGCAATATAGTCTGGGCCACATGTCCTTCAGAGAGCTAGCTTCCAGGGGCTTTACATCAATGGACATGATGGCAATTACCTACAGTGAAGAGAATGGAATTCCTAGTTTGTCAAATTGTTACTATATTCTGTTCACTTTCCATACTTCTGACCATGAGTCTCCGATATAAAATATCTTCTAAAAGCTTGAAAGAGAAGTTAAGGCAGGTGCCGCCCAATTTTCTAAATCTTCATTACTTCAGTCCTCAGCCTCACTATTGAATATTTTCAAAATTCTTGTTTAACTATGAAGTTTCCATGAAATTTCTCTTAAAAGTAGAAGATTATTACAAGCCATTTTCTTTCATAAGTGGATATTTCGTAAGAAAAGTACCAAACTCCTTTTCTTCCTCTCTTTCTTTATTTAGATATAATTATAAATTAAACATATTAGACAAATTATAAAGGATGTGACCCAAGTATTGAACTTGGGTAGGAACTAAGAATGTGAATACAATTTTGTGCCGGTCGATATATATTGTACCAGACTAAAATTAATACGAAATAAAAAATTAGTTGTATAGGATTTAGATATTGGTCGGTATGGGCACACTTCGGATGGTACTGGCCGGTATTTTGAATATCGGCCAAAGACTAGCTGATACCGAAAATTTTAAAACATAGGGGGACTGGTTTGCTAAATTTTCAAAAAAATTTAAAATCTTCCTCCCTCCCTCCCTCCTACCTCTCCTTCCCCTTTTTTTCAAAGTTTTTAATTAGTTATTTTATTTACTTCAATTTTTATAATTATTGCGAAATTTTAATTTTTGTTTTTAAAATAATAATAAATATTTTTATTACCAATAATAATTATAAATTAAATAAAACTTAAAAATAAATTATTTGTATTTAAATTTATTTTAATGTTTTATATAATATTTATTAATACAGTATTAATAATTTTTTTAAAATAAATAATTTAAAAACTAATATTTATTTTATATATTTTTAATTATCAAA
>JANITW010000003.1:2580454-2592060 GCA_027564335.1 Erythroxylum williamsii
TATTTTTATTTTTATTTATTTTTTATTTTCAAGTCATTTGGAAACACTCCCTACTCATTTTAATTTTAAATTTTAAAATAAATTAGAATTAAGTAACATAATTTTTTTTAAAAATTTCAAAATAACATATATTAAATATTTTAATTTCTTTCTTTTTTTTAATAATTCACCGTCCTCCTATCATATGGCTTATTTGGTAAATAATTATGTAAACCTATTTTTTTAATAACTCAAATTTGGACATTTGAATTCCACTAGATTTAAATTTAAGGAAAAAATGTATATCAATTATTTATGAAAAAAACTAAACGGGTGATTTCGAATTAAAATTAACACAAGAAAATAAATTTAATTCTACCTCGAACCCAATTTTTGTTTTAACTCAAGCTTAAGACTTTAGGAAGGTTTTTGGCATGCTTTCTTATTACCATTGCAATGAAACTCCAAATTAAACATGAGCTAGTTACTAAATAAGATCATTTCAATGAACTCATCATAGCTCAAGCAAAATGCTTGCAGATTCTTGAATTTTAGCATCTTCCCACTTTCTTATTTTTAATTTCTCAGGGGAAGGTGAAAGTGCAGAGTAAAGAATGTGATTTGTAGCACATTAAGAACTTACTAGAAAACTGAGTGCAAGGGGTACACAGGGAGGAGTTTCACAAAAACCTCACAGGTTCTTCACTGATTCTAAATACAGTCTATCCTCATCTGTACAATCCTCCAAATCACAGTAGGAGAAGTAAAGGAAAAAACTTTATATCAGGAAAATGAGACAAGAAGAAGGAAAAAAGGGCCAGACTATGGTGAAAGACAAAGGAAAAAGCATACTTTGTGGCTTAATCACTAAGAACTACCACAATGGCTCACATTTCAGAATGCAGCAACATTTGCTTTTGATCAAGAGACAGAATCAGGCTTGCTTGATGTTGAATTAGGCTTGCCAGTCGATCCTGTCCTGCAGTGCTCCGATTCGAGATTGTTGGAACAAGGAGAGGGAGAAAAAGATAGAGTGTAGGAGGGATTTTCATGTCAAGCCTTGTGGAAGTTGCGAGAAGAAACTCCATGAAGTAGTCTGACAAAACCCAGGAAGCTTAGCTTCCCATCAGAATGTCTAATCCAATCTTGGAGGACCACATGAACTGGTACTGATGGGCTAAGTCCAAGTTCCTGAAAACATAGAACAAGAGAAGATTAAGTTAAAGTAATATAATCTAACAAGTTTATCTCAATGTTTGATATTGGTTTTGCTTGATCTCTTCTAAAAGCGTTCTTTCTCTATTCAATGGATACCCATTACCCATTTTTCCAAGTACCAGCATGCATGCATTGACATTGTTGAAGCTTATTAACATTGTTTCCTGACTTCAACATGTCTTATACAAGATAACTTTTTTCTGCACTCAAACTCCAACTCCAAAATCAATGGCAATCCTCATGTTCAAATGACAGCCATGTTGCATTACCGAAATGGTGCATCAACTACAAAATCATACCTTGGATCCCGTGACTACCACGCCTTCAAAGAACTTCTGTTCATAACAGTTTATTCCCACAATCAACCAAGATGTATACATGAACCAAGAATTCCAAGGCCAGACCTGGTTGAACTTTTTACCGGATCATTTAGTTACAAACAATGAAATTTAGCATCAAAATGATTCGCCTAAATCCTCAGAGCATTCATTCGGTATCGATGAAGAAGGATCCGGTCAAATGAGATCAATGCACAATGAACAGTGCACAATGCATCTTTCTTTTTTCCTACTTAACTCATGGTAACTCCTTATCAACATTGTCCGATGTTATAACTATCCAAAAGCCAGGCAGAAACAAAGTTCAGTCTCAACTCGCAAAAAACTTATGAAGACAAGGTTCTCGAAATTGATCTCCTAGGGAAACCCTCAGGTAAATTTGATTCCTTTGTCAAGTACACCAACAAAACCATCATCATTACCATCACCATTGCTACCTTCCAACAGAACAATCAGCCTAGAAAATACAAATTACCTAATCCTTTGTCTGTTACAAAACTCTCAGCTGTTCTGCTACAGAAAACTATGATGTTTCAATCCTATGTCCAAATTATCACAAATTTTCTTCAGACCCTTCAAGGAGAATGCCACTGCCTATAAGTGGATGGTTCCCATTCCACCAATTGAATAGAATCACAAGTAGAATTGGATTCGAATACACCCAAAAATGATATTGGAAAAAAAAATAGAATGGAAAAGATCAAAAATCAAGAAATCAATAAAATAAACTGCTTGAGCAGTTTTAAACTAGCAATACAGTAACGTGTTCTGTACTTTAATTTTGTCATATAAAGGTCAACTGAAAAGGCACTGTATTTTAATTGAATTAGCTACCGGGTGCATGTATTAAGTGTCTCGGATGTGTTAGAGTGAACGAGAGAGTGAAAGAGAGCATACTGAGGCAAGTTCCTCAATCATGATGGGTCTGTTTCCGTCCTTTTCGAAGAACTCATACGCATGGCGAGCATGTTGCTCCCAACATTCTGTTCCTTCCAGTTGATGCACACTTACAGCAGCTGCACAAAATTCTTCAAAATCCAACTTTCTATACTGAACAGAACTAATCTGCAACATACAAGGGTAGACAATTAGCCACCATATCAAGGATATAACAAGCTAGATAAAGTATCAAAACCAGACTCGTTGTATTAAAGATGACCAATAACGTTTAACATTACCATGTTTGCATAGTCAAGTACCCTTGAATCCTTCATAGCATCAGTAGAGTGCCTTATTACTGCCTACTAATTGCAACATTATTCAGAGTCAAATGATGAAGTATAGAAGATTGCACAGATTGACAAGAATAGTCCAAGAGATGCCAAAGTAAAAAAACAGCATACCGTCTTAAAGTTCTGCATAGAAACAAAACCATTTTTATTTGGTCCCAGCAAATTGAATTGGTCCCGGAGGTACACTAGCTGAGATACACTTAAAGTCTTCGCCAAAGCCTGTCACACCAACAATGCATTATGACTCAAATCTAACAGAATAAGATCAAACACTTGAACCAAGGACACCTTGCAAGAAAGCTACCAAACATATATTTTATGTATTCATTACAGTTGTGATGCAAAATATTCAATACTAATAAGATTCAGTTATGTATTCATTATTTTATGTGGACACTTTTTGCTTATTCCTCAACAAAAAAGAGATCAACTACTGGCTTAGGAATTTGAGGCAAAGCTGTCAAATTTCCAAACTGTGTATAGAATAAACTGAAGTTACAAGGAAGAATTCCCAAGCTAATGGTGACCAGCAAAATGTTCATGTATGACGTATCAATGAGAAAAACGTGTTCTTACTCCCAACGCGGATTTCCGGAGAGAAGATGAGCATATATAAGCCTTTACAAGCCTATATACCACCATATCCAATGGAATCTTCATGTCATGATGATTGGCTAGCCACGGATGACCTAATAATAATTAACAAAGGTACTGATCATCACAAGAATATTCAAATGATATTCCATAAATCGCATGTTGGATAACTAAAGAAAGATCTTGCAATATTTACAAGGTTTCAATAACTTACTTAGTGCCTGAGCAGCTGTTAGTCTCTTTCGGAAGTCCTTGTTCAACAATCTTTTCACAAAGTCTATAGCTTCAGGGGATAAAGAAGGCCAAGGTATTTCATCAAAGGTAGGATCAGCTTTTAGGACCGCCCGAAAGATTCCAGATTCTGTACGGGCCCAAAATGGCCGGCTACCGCATAGAAGAATGTAAGCAATGACACCAATACTCCACATGTCAGCTTCAGTACCATATGATCTGTGTAGAACTTCAGGAGCTACATAGTATGCACTTCCCACAATGTCATTTAATCTCTCATCTGCAAATGGAGCAATGGTCAAACTCATTTTTCAACAGTGGGAAAAAGAAGAATAAGAAAAGAAAGGCACCTGCAGCTTTACCTGGTTTTACATAGTCAGAGAGCCCAAAATCGATAGCCTTCAATGGGGAATTCTCTTCCTTAGAAGTGAAAAGGAAATTCTGAAGTACCAGATACCACGTTATTAGTATGCCAGTGTCTGAACTCAAACATGGAATATAATCACTATCCAAATCAAATGAGATATTTTAACTGATGCATGTATGTATATAAAACGTAGATCATCGAGTAAACACTATAAAAGGAAAGGTGCAACAGTACAGGCAAGCAGATATTACTTGATTATTAGTCACTTACCTCTGGTTTCAAGTCACGATGAACCACACCTTGGAGATGACAGTAGGCAACGACGTTGAGAATCTGAACCAGAACTGTCTTTGCATCTTCTTCTGAATACTTTCCTCCCCTATATATACAAATAGAAGTTCAGCCAATTACCAATATCATAGAATAAGCAACAAATGTACACTACAAAAGTAACTATCTGTAAGAGAACTGTACCTTGAAAGTATCCTGTCCAGTAATTCACCACCTTTACACAACCTAAAAGACAAAATATACAGATGGGTAAGCTCCAATAACCTAGATTATATTCTCAACTTCATGACATGCTCCTTTATGTCCAGTTCAGTATCATAAGCCAAAAACTCCATATCAGTAACAACTCGCCAGCCAATTGGCCAATATATATATATATCAACCACAAAAAATAAATCAGTCAAGTCAATACTGATTTACAGTAACAACACCCTGCTAGATTAGACATCCAAATGAAAATGCTTGATGATGAGAATTCTTAGGACTTTATTGCCATGCACAGCTAGTTGCCACCATAACATTTTTGGATCTTATCACTAAGAAGCAGAAAAAACAAAGTTAACTGAAGTCTTTGATGAATTAGTATAAGAACTTTTCTCTAATTATAAAATTAAACAAGAAGGCAGTAATTGTACTTTAAGGAGAACGTGGTGCAACCCAAACTTACTCCATCACGATGTAGACATTTTCATCATCTTCATAGGCATCGTAAAATTGTACCAAGTTCTTATGCCCTGTTAAAGCACGTAGGATCTTCACTTCTCGTCTCACATCTTCTATTGCAATTGCTGTTGTCATCTGCAAAGAATCACCAATGACCATAAGATCAAAGCAAAGCCCTCTTTTTCAAAGTCTATTAGAAGGGGAAAAGTGCTGGTATTTGCAATGTCAAACCTAAAAGCAGAACAAAACTAGAGTCCACTTAACATTCTCTTCAAACCCAGAGACATGTGCAAAATGGAGAATCTTAAGATATCCTGCATCAGCAGTAAATTAAGATGAAACCTTCATCACTTATGTTCAGCAATCAACTAGAACCTAGACTAACATCTAGTGCTCTGACCAACTACAAGTCCAGAGGCTTAGCATGGGAATAGATTGTCCTGATGAAAAATGAGAATCCAATGCAAATCTAGTGGCCCACCAGTTAAGGTCGATGCAACTTAAAACAAACCCCAGTTTGAACAATATCATTTCACAGGATCACAGACAACCAATGACAAAAACTAATGATATCCATAATCTTTCAGTCGAGCGAAAGATGAGGCACAGGTCACGCTTATTACAAATGGTTACTAATAAGGCCATCAGTCCCAACATTTACAAATTCACAAAAATTGCAGCATTAGAATGAAAATTAAATGGTCAGAGGCAAAAGGAAGCTGAGAATAAACCTTAGATTTTGGAATAACTTTGACAGCCATATCTTGACCTTTCAAGCTTCCCTTTTTGGCTTTAGCAGAGCAGGTATAGCCAAAATGACCACGACCAACCTCTTCACCAAGCTCATAATAGCTCGAGAACTGTTTTGAAAAGCCGAAGTTTTTGTCCAAAGCAATATCAGTCTCACTTCCCTCCGGGATCGAGGCCTCGTTGGGCTTAACGGAGCCGTGTCTTCGTGCAAGCAATGCCCGAATATGTTTTGCTGGAGAAGGTGGTGGAAAAGGCCTCTTGAAAATGCGCAAAGGTGTGGAGCTTACACTGGACACCGCAGGTGAGTTCTTAAAGAGGCTTGGCAAAGGACTTGGACTGTAAAAAGGGAAACTGGAGGTTTTGCTGGTGCGTGAATTCGGCGCCTGTGCTTCAGTTTCAACAGAGAGTGCTTGGTCGTTAGAGAGGTCTTGTTGATGCTCAATTGGTCGTCCATGACAGAGTCCCATGGAAACTCAAACAAACTGGAACAGAGAATTAAAGAAGTCTGTGGTAAATAAAGAAAGCTTATGTCTTTGATCAAGCAAATAAGAGAAAAAGCAAAAAGCTTTAGACCATTTGATAGGAATTAACAAAGAAAGTGAAACTGAGACACCGAATTCCAGGAACCGTAGCTGCAGAGGAATTTACACAGAAAATGTACAGGAAGGCTCAAGAACAAACTTTAGACTCTGATCAAGACAGACAGCATGTAAAATGAAGAATTCCAGACCAAGTGAAACTAACAAAGTTAGAAATTGAATCAGAAGAAACACAAAGACTCGATCTTGCGAGTCCTGACTAAAAGCTTGAAGTAAAAGAACATAATTTCACAGTTCGATAAAAAGGAATCAAGAATTTTGAGCACTGAACATCCAAGACCTTCAATTTCCAGCTAATATGAGATTGAAAAGCTACCAAATTTAAAACAAATTCACAAAAAGTGAAGGACACACAAAGGGGTTGGACTTTACTTATCTAACAAACAAATGATCCAAGAGAGAAAGACAAAAGAATAAACAAGAAGCAGATTGCAGGAGAAGCATAAGAAGAGAAATGGAGGAACAAAAGTAAGAAAATCACAAGAAAAAAATTTGATTCCACGAAGGGAAAGGAAGAAGATAGAGAAAGAGAGAGGGGTGGTGGTGGCAAAAGCACAGGAAAAGTGAGGAAAAGATGCTTAGCAGAGGCTGCAAGAAAAGGGAAAAAGAAAAGAGAGAATAAGGCTTCCTTTCCTTGCTTTTCCTCAATCTTTCTTTTCCTTTTTTCCTCTCCTTCCTTTGAAGTTTTGTTAATGCTTAATGGGTTTTCTATGTTCAGAGCTTCTGCATTGAAATATCAGTTTTTTTGATGGAGAAGAATTGGAAATTTGTGGGATTGATTGTCTTTCTCTGTAAAATAATAATGGAAGTGGGGTTGGAGCTTGGATCCTTCCAGCCTGTCCTTATTCATCCCCAAAAAGAAAAACATGAAAGATTGTGAACTTAGCTTCTGCAAGACTTTGATTAACGTGTCTAAACATGTATGTGGTGTTTAGATTAGAAGCATGTTATGCTTGAGAAACTTGAGTTCAGTTGCCATTTTCTTTATTTGCCACCTTTGACCTACTTTTGATGGGCTTTGAGAATTGAGAGACTTTGTCCTCTTTCCTTTTGCCTTTTCTACTTTTTTTTAATCTTATTTTAAAATTTTCCCTCTTTACTCCAAATTTTCTGTTGATATTTCACAAAGTAGCAATTGAGGTTTTTTTCAACACAAAATCTTAAGGGTTAAATGAAAATTTTATTTTGATTCTCGTTATTTAAAAATTTTGAATTTTTTAATCATATTATTTAATTATTATACAATTTTATCCATTATATACCATTAATTTTATATAATTTTAATATTTTAAACAAAAATAACATAAAACATAATAATTAGACAACACTAAATAGATATTTTTAAAATAAAATAATCAAAATTTTACTTTAAAAAGTCTCTAATCGAAAAAAAAATTATTCACGTGTCACTCTAATCAACTAGCCCCTTAAAAAGGGCAACTTCATTTATCATGTTCACTTGTTGGGTAGTACATCTCAAAATCTTACTTTGACCAAAGTGTTGAGTTTTTTTTATTAGTCTTTGACCAAAGCTAAAGGAAACTTCAAAATAATTTTTTCAAACTTCTTTTTCCTAAAAATCTCACTTGAAGTTTCCTTTTGTTCATATAACTTCTTAAACCAAAAGAGCTTTTCAAATTTTGCTAACCATTATATATATACAAAAAAATGGCCATGTGATCTGGAAAGAAAAGCATTCATGTTATATTGTTTTCCTAACCATCACCTACACCAGAACCACATTATAATAACCAAAATAATATCTTGTTCAAATATGGTTGAAATTCATCAACACAACCCTATCAACAAAGAAAACATCCCTTGAAATGTAGGGTATGTGCTTTGTTTCTTATATAATTCATGTGGGCTTCTTCACAATAGTAGGTGCATCTACTTTCTTTTTTAATTTCAATAAATAAAAGTTTGTATTGTCTTACTTTTTTGCTTTACTATACTTTAATATGGAGTCAAGCAAGACATGAGACACTCTTTTTGTCACCAAATTAATGGTGATTGTATTGCAATCATAAATAAAAATTTAATAGATAATAATATGAATGTGGATAAACTACCAATCAATTTTGGTTAGCACCAAAGTGGAATTTATTACTCTATGTAGTAGTTGACCTAGATTAGGGTTACTTATGCTAAAAACATAACTAGGGATGTACTTACTTGTTTATTCATGAATATAACAAGCAAAATCCCCTTTTCCTTAACTAATAATCATTTATCCAAAAAACCATTTGTAGTTTAACTAGTTTTATTGGGAAAAAAAACTTGAATATGTCCTAAAATTTTTAATTTGTTTGATTAAATATTTTATAATTATTTTCAACTTAAACTAATAAATATAAATTAATCCTTCTAACGAATACTTGAAAACTTTATTTTTATCGATGATTCCATTTTGCAATTTTAGAATCTTATCCTAATTAAAAATAACAAAATTTAAATTTATAAGATTTAATTTCATTCAACACTAAATTTGCGTATTAAATTCGAATTCATCAAGCTCAAACGCAAAAAGTCTAACCGATCTAAACTCGTTTTTAGTACAAATTTAACCTAAAAGTTCAGAGTAATGCCAACCTTAATTATAACTCTCATGTATTGAAATATTTTGCAACATTGTAGTTCTTAATAAAGAACATGTGATATTGCATGCATGCATGTCCTGAATCACCTGATATGTACTTGTAAAGAGGAGTTCGATATTAGGTAGGACACACTCGTAAGTTACTTGGTATTGTCATGCATGTCCAAGTCAAGTTGGCAAGAATAATTAATGATAGTAGTAATTACGTAGCCCTCTCCCAACTAAACCTAACCGATTCATCATCATCGAACTGATTTCCAATAACTTATCAAACTATATAATTAATAAATGCAAAACCATACCTGGCATGGCCTGATCTCCCTCGTGTTATGATTGCTAATTAACACTCAAAAACAAAAGGTAACCAAAGGGTTTCGCGCTCTAATCATGGATTAGCTCTACATACCGTTGTTTAGAGGTTTGGACACTTTGAAACTCACTACTCAATCAATTCCTTCTTGCCCATCATCAAGTGTATGATGTAGTTCTTAGTACTTCCTAGAGTCTTGCATGTATGAAAAGCTTTTGATCCTTGTGGTGATGATGATTGATCATGAAGAAGGATCTAGTATTCAAAACAATGTATTAAACTCCTTTGACTAATTGAAGACAAATATAATCAAGTGTATCATTGTTATTACGATTTTGAATTTGAAAAAGGATCCTGCTAAATTTTAAATTAGGAATCATACCCTATACTTAAGTTTGTATACTTTATTTTAAATTATAATGTAATTATAAAGAAGCTATTACGTTTTAACTACCCATAATTACCAAAAGTTTCTTGACCAATTCGTATGTTTTAAATATCAATAACTCGCAATAATTCAACCGATGAATTAATTAAGGACTAAGCTACCATATAAAAGCTTATTTTTTACATGCACACATAACTACAAATATGATTATAATTGTCGTGTCGTGAGCATGTGGAAATGGCGGACCTAAAAGGATGTAATTTGGAATTGACATTGCAACTGTATATATTGTTTTAATAAATGGGAAAAAACAATTAATTAAAAATTCCCTCAAAAAAAGATTTCTATGCAAAGATCATTCATCAAAACAAAAGATAATTATAATTAATATTTCTATAGTATTTTCACAAAAGTTAAAATATGTATATATACATATGTTACAATATGTATATTATCTTTTATCAATACAAAAGATAATAATAATAATATTTCTAAAGTATTTTCAAAAAAGTTATATATATTATAAAATTTAAATTCAAAACTTAATTTTAATAAGTATGTATGTGTGTGTGTGTGTGTGTGTGTATAAGCTTAATTTTCAAAACTAAACTTAAATTTATTTCATATTTCTGAAATTAGTTTAATTTTTAATATTTTATTGTACAAAATTATGTATCTCTATTAGTCAGAATAAGATTACGTACCACTGAGCCTCTCCAGATCTAGCATATCAGCAAAATTTCAATTGAGTTGTGTTGTTGCTGTATTATACAAAATTATTAGTTTGACAAGGGAATCAAAGATTGATCTCAAATCATTGTGAAATTTAGATTAAATAGTATATTAAGCATCGAACATTGACAAATGGCATCTAAAGGCCACTGCATCAAGGTAAACATTTAGCTACGTTTTAAAAATCGTTGTTAAAATTAACTATTTGGCGACGATTTTAAAAATCGTCACTAAAAGTGACCATTTGGCAAGTCACCAAAGGATCCACATTTAGTTACTATTTTCTAAAATCGTCACTAAATGTGAAAGTCTTTTTAGTAACGATTTTTAAAATTATCATCAAATGTGTACCAAATTAGTGTGGAACCTTTTGTGATAATTTTCAAAAATCGTCAATGAAGGGTTCACATTTGGTGACAATTTTCAAAAATCATCAGTAAAAAGACTTTTAGTAACGATTTTAGAAAATTATCACTAAAGGTTCCACACTAATTTGGTGGATATTTGGTGATCATTTTCGAAAACCGTCACCAAAGGATTCACATTTTGTGGCAATTTTAGACAATCATCGCTAAAGTTCCACACTAATTTGGTACACATTTGGTAACGATTTTTTAAAATCATCACCAAAGAGTTCTCATTTGGTGACTATTTTAAAAAATCATCGCTAAAGGTTCCACACTAATTTAATTTGGTACACATTTGATAACTATTTTCGAATGGCTTTTGGTGACAATTTTCAAAATTTGTCACTAAAGGTTCCACTCTAATTTGGTCCACATTTGGTTACAATTTTCGAAATCATTGCCAAAAGGTTGCCTTTGAGAGGATGACCTTTTGTTGACGATTTCTAAAATCGTCACTAAATGTGGACTCTTTCGTATCGCAAAAAGGAGCTGAACAAAATATTCTCAAACCTAAGGGTAAAAGACAGCATCAGGTTTATGGAAAAAGTCTTGCACAAGAAGAGCAGGAGAAAGAAGTAGATGGTGTAGTGAATAGAGAACCTATGGAAGAAGCAAAAAATGCCCAAGTGTTGGGCCCGGGCCCCGTACGTCCATTCCCGAGGGCGGCCCCTCGGGTCGCGCCTGCGACGGGCACTCCATATACCGTCGGACCCGATCCCAACATCCATACAAAGAACCATTCGATTCGAATAACAATATATATATTTATACATGCAGTCTAAACATGCATTAATCATCTCAAATTCATAAAGCATATGTCATTGCCATTCGTAGAAATTCAACCAGTATTCTCAAAAGTTAACATAATCCAAAATAAAAGTTAAATCCCACGATACAAAAGTATGCTC
>JANITW010000003.1:2592160-2604216 GCA_027564335.1 Erythroxylum williamsii
ATTTGTGAGCTTGTGGAAAGCAAAATAGTCACCTTGTCACATGTATCTATAGAAAAGTAGTTGGTGGATATCTTTACGAAACCTTTTGATGTAGTCGGGTTTGACCTTCTTCGGGGGGCTTTGGGACTTTATGCTTTACATTATTGATGTATTATTTTTATGTATTTAAAATTTTGAAAAACAAAATGAAAACGATGTGTTTTTCATCCAAGGGATTAAAAATCCCTAAGTTTCTTTCTCCTCTCATCAACGACTCTCTTCACCTCTCTATTTTTCCATTCCAAAGCTCCACATCACTAACTTGGCTGCGTTGAAGAAATCTTAATCGTGGGCATTGAATCTATGTTGGATTTAAAGGGACGTCACCACTGAAGCTTCATCTATTTCTCATTTATGTTAGCTCTTAAGCTTCCAAACACCCATGAAATTAGGTTGAAGCTTCCTCCACTATGAAATTTATGGAATTTGTGAGTCTCCATCGAAGACCCATATCCTCTCTCTATAAAGATAGTAGCTCTAACATATCGTTCAAGTCGATTAAAGTTGAACCTGACACCTAGAAGGAGATTCACTAGGGTTGGGTCATCTGTGGCAGTTCTTATTGATATTCCCAACACTACCTCTATTTGGGAAAAAGTACTAGATCTAGATGATGATGTTACTCAGGTCATATTATCCATGGTTGAAGACTACTTCAGATTCTGATGAGACTCCCATAATACTTGCTCTACTAACTATACCTCTTACGGCTCCTCAAACACATACAAAGGTGTAGGCTTGAAAAATAGTTCAACTACCTTAATGTAATTCTTCTATCTGTCTGACAGTGGATAATGCGATTTCCTTAAGTTTTATTCTTCTACAGCTGAACAGAAATAGGTTACTCTCAACACTTACGGGTTTGCTCTCTATTGCCTAATCAACTTAAAAGAGTTTCAACAACATGGTCTGGACACTTTATTATCAGAGTGACTTTTACTGCAAGCCTCACTGCTTCTACAGCACTATGATTCATATCTGGTAAAAGAATTTTATTGCAATTTATCTTATAATATTCTGAATGAGACTGTTATGAATTATAGAGTAGTATTTATGCAGGTCGGATAGTTCGTTTTGATGTTGATCATTTAAATTTGTTTATGGGATTTGATAATTTGAATAGTGATCTACTTTATGATGATGATTAGAATGTGTCAAATGACTTAATTGCTATGGTACTATCTAGTGAAAAATTGACTACATGGCCATCTAGCCCTGTACTTCATTCCTTAATGCTTACCCAAAAGTATTTCGTACTCTTTAAAATGTTAAGCACACACGTTGTTTCTGTTTACTTGGCACAGGCCAAATTGATTTATATGATCGGTGCTGGGGTGCGATTCAATCTTGGACACCTCATTATTGAAGCTATGTTGGCCATTGAGAATAAGCCACATTCTTTATTATACTTTCCATGCTTAATCTTGCAATTTTCTATGCCAATGAAGTTCCCAGGATAGAGTCGAGTTTTCTTGAGTTAATGGCCTTGATGAACACCTCACCAAGGATTTTTCGTCAACCACAGGTAGGGGATTTGTCATACACCAAATCTGGCCCCTCGGATGTCTCAGGGACAACTTTTGTTAATCCTCATGTAGCTCTTTTTGCTAAAATTGAGAGGATTGAAGGCATCATTCAAGTGGCTAATGATGCTCTTCACCACTTAAAGCAGCGAGTTCTATGATATTCCGGCGCTCCTTAAGTTAGTCTTTTTGGCATCTGTTATCTCAAAGGAGGAGAAGATAAGACTTGAATGAAGTTTTATTTAATCTTTTGTGATTTATTGTTTATGCTTAACTTATGCTTGTATTACCTATTGAATCTTGAATTGAGGGAGAGCATTGTGGATTAAACATTTCTATGTTTAATTATGTTATTTAAGGGGAGCTTAATAGTCGTGACAAAAATGCCAAAAAGAAGGAGATTGTTAAAATATATGGTATATATCTTTTTATTTAGTATAATAGTTCGACTAAAAGGTATTTTAGCACTGTGTGCACGTTCTGTTGTGTGTCATTTGTTAATTGAGCAATTATGGTCTGGTTCTAAAGCTGACATAAATTAGTCCAATTGGAAGATGTATTTCAGGAAGCTGAAACTATAGGGAAGTCCTTCTTTTATCTCAAGTATATCATTGTTCTGTTCTTAGTTGATTGATTACTTGAGTTATTTTTTAATTATCTTTTATTAAAAGTTGTTTAGAAAAATCCTTTGACGAGGTTAACACGATTCGGTCGTGTTATTGGTTGTGAAAATCTTTCACAAAAAATCAGATTTAGAGATAGTTATAAGGATTGAGTGGTGTTGGTTCAGTGTAGCCTTGTGTAAATCTATTGCACTTTCGCAAAATTGATTTAGCTGGGTGAGGGCCCTATAGACGTAGGTAAAGTGGGTCTAACTACATTAACAAATCTCAGTATTGTTTAATTTAGTGCTTTTAATTTTTCTATTATTTGTGTTTTTTAGAAATAGAACAGAAAGTTTGCAAAACAACCACATATACAGTTTTATCATTTAACAATGTGAAATGATTCATCCAATACACTACAACCTCCCTATATAGGAAAGCCATCTTTTTCCCAGTTATTTATTCTTTTATGAAGTGCTTTTAGAAGTATTTTACACTCACCATACGATAACCTCTTTGTGGTAATAGATATTCCCAGATATCTAAAAGGTAGGTCTTGGATGTTGAGCTTTGTCATTGTATTCAGACATATGACATACTTTTTATCACTCCTAGAGATGGAAATCTGACTCTTATTTGTGTTGACTTCCAGCCCTAGGAATTTTTCAAATATTTAAGCCTCCTCCAAGGTTATTATATATGCTTTAGTAACACTACATAGCAGTAGGAAGTCGTCTATAAATTCCAAGCTTTCAATCTTGAAGTCCCCACATTTATAGTGATACACAAACCTAGATTGTGCATTATTGTTTCTAGCAACCATACTATTGAGTACCTCTCAACATAAGGTGAAAATGGGGTGAAAGAGGGTCCTTCTATCTCACTCTTTTAGCTCCTTTAAATATTCCATCAGGTTCCCCATTATAAGTACATTACAAGTAGTTTTTTTATATGCATTAGCTAATCCATATATTAAATATTTGTAGGAATCTAAATGCTTCTAATGCAAGTCGTATGAACTACCAATTGAGGGAGTTAAAAGCTCTCTGGAAATCTATTTTGAGAGCACAACACTTGGGACTCTTCTTCTTATTGCAACTTTTAAAGAATTCTAAAGCAAGCATAATATTATCTCCTATGTTACAGCCCTTAATGAAAGAAATATGGCACTTGTTGACAATGGAGTCTAACATCTTTTTTAATCTATTTGCAAGGAGCTTTAAAATTACCTTATATATAAGGTTACAATAAGAAATAGGCTTGTAGTCTCCCAGGCTCTCTGGATTTAACTTTTATAAGATTAGGGTTATATTGGTTTTGTTTAGCTCTCCAAGCATAATATCCTTATCAAAGAATTCTAGTACATAATTAGCTACCATCTCCTTAACTTGGCTTCAGGTTTTATATAAGAAGAGTCCATTAAATTCAATTGGACCTAAGGCCTTAGTTAGTTTGATTGCCACTAAGGTTTTCTCCACCTTATTAAATGAAAAGGGTTGATGAGTTCTTATAGTTGATCCTCACTAAAAGAGCGGTCATGTCTTGAGAACATAAACTAAAGAGGGAGTCCAAGTAGTAGTGCCTATTATTGCCTTGAAATACTCATAAGTAGGTTGAGGATGTCTCCTTATTTTCATACTAGTTCCTAATTCCTCCCTGCCATATTTGTGATTATGTTAGAATAACTCCTCTTAAGGATTATCCTGTGAAAGAAGCTTGTGTCCCTATCCTCTAACCATTATACTCTTGATTTTTTTTAAGTTGTGGTTGTGGAGTTTCTACATATATAGGTTAAGGCCTCATCTCTTCCTTTCTTTATAAATGTTTAAGGTAAGGCATGTACATATATGATTTGTTCTAGGATTCCTTCTATAACTCTTTGTATGTCAATAATGGAGGTTCTCATTTCCACATAGAAGAATTTTGACTCTTCCTTGATAGCCTTCAACTTTCTAACACATGGATAATTATCTCCATTCCTCTTCTAACCACTTTCCCATATTATAGATTCCCAAATATGTAGTTGTGAAATTTGAAGGGTGTTTTCCTCTGACTCTCTAATTAGTTGGTAGTTAATCTCTATAGAATATTGTCTTAACAGAGTTTGTTAGTGAAGGAAGCTTTACTAAGTGGGATAATTGATTAACAACTACTATGTCTAATTTTTTCTTATTAAATTTAGAATTAATTATTACAATCATATCCATTTTACTATCTCTTTTATTAGATTATTCTATTTGATTGAATTTAATTAATTTAAATTCACTAAATTGAATCATATTTATTTTCTATATAAATATGAATTATTTAATCACAAATTCACCTTATATTAATTATGAAAATTAGACCGGTTATGTGAAAAGGTTTATAAATTATTTTTTCAAGTATGCTAAAGAATGATTTATGTAATGGATTATAATAAAATACAACAAGGTAAACATTTAGCTACATTTTTTTTGGCTACGTTTTAAAAATCATTGCTAAAAGTAACCATTTGGTGACGATTTTGAAAATCGTCACTAAAAGTAAGACTTTAGTGATGATTTAGAAAATCGTCACCAGAGGATCTACATTTAGTGACTATGTTTGAAAATTGTCAACAAATGATTCACATTTGGAGAAGATTTTAGAAAATAGTCACTAAATATGGAAACTTTGGTGACATCACCAAAAGTCTTTTTAGTGATGATTTTCAAAATCATTGCCAAATGTGTACCAAATTAGTGTGCAACATGTTGTGACAATTTTCTAAAATTGTCACCAAAGGGTCTACATTTGGTGACAATTTTAGAAAATCGTTGCTAAAGGTTCCACACTAATTTGGTACACGTTTGGTGACCATTTTCGAAAATCATCACCAAAGGGTTCATATTTGGTGATGATTTTAAAAAATCATCGCTAAAGATTCCATACTAATTTGGTACACATTTGGTGATCATTTTCAAAATTTTGTGACGATTTTTTAAAATCGTCACTAAAAAGACCTTTGGTGATGATTTTCAAAAATCGTCACCAAAGATTCCACGCTAATTTCGTCTACATTGGGTGATGATTTTCAAAAATTGTCATCAAATGTTCCACATTTGGTTACAATTTTCAAAATCGTTGCCAAAAGGTTGACTTTGGGAGGATGACCTTTTGTTGATGATTTTTGAAATATTCATCAAATATGGGCTCATTGGTACTGCAAAAAGTAGCTGACGAAAATATTCTCAAACCAGAAGGTAAAAGGCAGCTTCAGGTTTCTGGAAAAAGTCTTACTCAAGAAGAGTAGGAAAAAGAAGTAGAAGGTGTAGTGATTAAAGAACCTATGAAAGAAGCAAAAAATGCCACTGTCGATCATAAGGAAGTAGAAGCTGAAACAAGTAAATTTGAAACTGTTGGTCATGAAGTTACAAAATGTGACACTGAAAATGCTACAGATTTAGAATAGGAGAACATCGATGCATCCATAGACGCAGATAAAGTGGATTCTAGAGTGGGCAGTTGCACAACACTTTCTCCTAATCTTAAACCATTTTATGGTTCCACTAAAAATGCAAATTCTATACTTTGGTGACGATTTTTTTAAAATTGCCACCAAAACTCTATGGAGATAATTTTCAAAATTGTCACCTAATAATTATAGGAGGGAAATGAAAACTAGAAAGTTAATGGGAGTGAAAACGAATTGAAAAGAAAATGAGAAAGTTTATCCAGGGTAGGAAATTTGTTACCAATATACTCCTGGGCGTTACTTGAAGATCTCTGAGAAAACTTCCACTACTAAGTCCAACATCATCGTCTCCTTCTTCGACATTTCTTGGTTCTTGGATCTCTTTAATTACTATGTCGATTTTAGTGGTTAGGACGTCTTTATCAAGGCATTGCAACTCAACACCAAGGTAATTTCTTCTTTTGCTCCTCCTAACTCTTGAAACTTTTAATGCTATTTTCAGTTTCTTGCATTTCTTAATCCTTTTTTTTTTCATTTCACAATCCACAGGTTTTCTACCTTAACATCAGTGAAAATAGAAGGGGACACTTCTTAAAGGTTTATTATTCAGATCCCTTCCTTTTCCAATCCTCTTTCTTTTCTAGTCATTATATTGACTTTTTCCCTGAGCTTTGCACTCTTACTTCATTGTCCTAGCAATTATAGTTTACAGTAGGATCAAATGTAACTTTCCAATCTTGTCTTCTAGGTAAGTCCCTTTATTCTATAGGTGGCAGTCTTAAATTGGGACTTTATGTTACTTTTCTTATTTGTTGATTTGGATTGTTACTTATTTGTTGAATTTGATTGTAAATGTTGAAAACTATAAATGGGATACTGATAGTTGAACAAATATTTTTTTTGAATTAGTTACTAATTACTTGTACTACAGTTTTGTGGATCTTCATAATTGTATTATTTAATATTTCTAAATTCATGTTTTTGTTATTATATTAGGGATAGATCACATATGTCTATACTAAATGTTTGTCTATGTTGTTATGATCATGTTTTGTAAAATTTACAAACTGTCTTGTTTATGCAGATATATGAGCAAAAACACTTAACAAATATATGCTCTAAACAGTTGGTGGAGATCAAATCGCTAGAGGTTCTAGTCACTTTTCTTTCTTATATGATGGTATCAAGTTGCTCTCATCCATATGGATAAACCTACCTAGTCATCCTAGTTATGTTGCAAATTTTTTTTGGTTATCTCAACATTTATAATTTGTAAACTAGTTTCTGTATTTATTATTTTGTTTATAAAAATCGTTAAGGTTGTAATTAAAATCTTGTATGCGAAGAATATTCTTTTTATTGGTATGATTTAATGATATTTTATATTTTATATTTTATATACAATGTTTTAAATTATCAATTATTTTTTGTATAATATATTAACAATAAAACAAATATAGTATATAATAATATAGATTAAAAATGTCACAAATAATTATAATTAACATGATATAATTTTGTTAAAATGTATATTAAAATTTGGCTACATTTTATAAGACGTAACTAAAAAAATTTGGTTACGTTTAAAAAAAACGTAAGTAAAACTTTTTAGTTACTTTTTTAGAAATGCAGCTAAAAACCTTCAATTACGTTTTTGAAAACATAACTAAAAACTTTTGACTATGTTTTTAGAAACGTAGCTAAAACCATTTCATTACGTTTATGAAAATGTAATTAATAATTTTTAGCTATGACAAATAGCCTCACAAAGCATGCTCAAATGCGACAGATAGCTTGGGCACCTATTTTCGGAGTCGCATGCTGGTTTTAATGGCACTGACGAAATAAAAATATTTTTGAATTTGACTTCGTCCGGCCAACAGACGGCACCCGGACAGTTATGAAGTACGTGGATTGGATTATTCGGGCAAGGTCAATCTTACCCATGGGGAGCCTAATTGGTTAGAAGAAATCGTCAGCCGACTGGGTCAAGTTAAAGACTGATGGCGCGGTAAAACAAGGGACAAACACTGCCACTATTAGGGGAATTTTTCGAGACTGTCACGATCAGTGGTGCGGGGTGTTCTTCCACCACATTGGACATGGTTTGTCGCTAACTACAGAGCTTTGGGGCGTTCGCTCAGAACTTATCCTGGCTTAGACTATGAGTTATCGACGAATCATTGTAGAAGTGGACTCCCTTGAGGCTATAAACATTATGTACTCTTCCACTACTGTTTTTCCTTATGATATTTTTTCGGTGATAGGTATTCGCGGATTACTCCAATAAGAGTGGGAAGTGATATTTCAACACGTTCAACACAAAGGCAACCAATGCACAGACAAGCTGGCTTTAATAGCAGCCGTTGTCAGTCCTGGTCTACATTTTCTCCACGAGCCCTCATGGACAGTTATGGAGCTCATATATCGACATAAATAGGAAACTTTGTATTACAGATCCCTGCGATAATTAGCTATTTTGATCTTCTGTTAATTTTCCTTGTAAATAAAATAATAATAATAATAATAATTTTTAGCTACGAAATCCAAGCGTGGCCAAAATGTTCTGGCAACAATAATTTTTTGCTACGAAAATAAAGCTTAGGAGAAAATTATTTGCGATGATTAGCAAAAAACATCATCTATAAGTTTTAGCTACGAAAATTTGGTGAGGTTTTTTTTGGACGAATATAGGACTTTTGGTGACAAATTTGTTTGTACCCAAATGTAGTTTCTATTATAGTGTTCTAAAGTCTAAACCGTTCTGGTCAAATATAACCATTTTAGAGCATTACAGCAATAATGTGTACACGAACGGCAACCGAAAGATGTAAATGCATGCGAAACATGAACATTACTATAAACCTTTTTTCTTGGGAATCGTTTTCCCAATTTCATCGTCGGTTCCTTTGGTTTTACATTTGATACTATTTAGTAAGTTCACCAAGAAACGTTGAATGTTGCTGTAACCTAACATTATGAAAACTACACATTAAAAGAAGACTCAATTTTAAGTTATATAGATTTATTGGTTGACCTTTTTTTCCCCTTAACAACCGAAATTTTTGAATAAAAATGGTTTCCCACGTGTTTTTTAGGGATAATTTTTTATTTTTAGAATACAAATTTAAATTTTTAACTAAGAGAATAATTTTTTAATATCAAATAATTTAGTTTTTATTTCATATTTTAATTAATAACGTAACGTAAAAAATAATATTTGGAGGGGTTATATAACTTTTTTGTATTTTGTCACGTGATTTTTGAGCTTCTAAGATAAATAAATTGATAAACATGCATTCGAAATGTAGTTATTTGTTTAATATTTAAATTTTATGTATAAAAAAGATAAAAGATAAATTTTTAAATATAAGATTTTACATTATTCTATTAACAAATTTTAAATTGATTTTTCTGATCTTTTAAAATTTAGACAAAATTTTAAAAATTTGTCAAGTTTTTTAATTTGGTATATCTTGTTTATTTTTTAAGCCACCTAAATCCACTAATTAACAAACTACATATTGATATATTAAATAATTATGAACACCCATTGAAGGCATTTACATCGTAATCAACCTTTTGATTTGGTTTTTGGCACACAATGCATTAAGTCAAAATAATCAAAAACTAGAGAAAGTGATGTCCATTTCATGCATTCTTCTATTCAAGAAATATATATAGCATTTCTTGTAAAGTGCAAATGAACCATCATAATTCATACTTTGACACTCTTTCCTAACCACTAAAAGAAGAATAAGAAGAAGAAGAAGTGGGAAAAGCTGTTGCTTGTTGTGTATGTTTGTTTCTGACCATTCTTTAGGAAGCCTGAGTGGACAAACAAAGGTCACTAGTGAAATGACTCGTGAAAAAGAAACCCTTTTCTGGTGCTTCCTCTCTAGTGATAAGAAACCTCTTGGAAGATAAAGTTTTCTCAAGAAAGAAAAGAATCGAATGCCTCCACAAAGCCGGTTCAAAGTGGCAAAACCAGTCCCCATTAAAAGCTTTCTTAACTAAGAGGTGAAGAGGTTGTAGTCAGGGAGTCCCAACTTATTGAAATTTACAAAACCTTACTTTAAGTCGAATTCCGAACAAGTAACTTATAAATTATTATAAATATTTGACAATTTTTTCAATGTTTCTTTCGCAAATCTTCCTTGTAATTTAACAAATCTAAGAAAAATATTATAATTTTTAAAATTTTCTTAACAACTTTGGTTAAAAAAAGATAAAACACTTATAGTATAAACATCATACCTGAATTAATCAAATATTATTTACATGATAATTCAACTCGGCTCTTAAAATTAAACCAAATCAATTAAATTTCAGTCAAATTGAACTGATTTACACAAAGTTTAAAAGCTAAGTTAGGTTAGCATATTAGTGAATATTTAATTAATTTACGTCTAATATTTATAATGCACGTGTTTTATTGTTATTTTTAATTAAAATCAAAGAGAAATAGTTTTTTAAAAAAAGGTAAAAATTAGAGAAAAAAATTAAAAAATTTAAATAATAGAAAAGATCTATTTCTTTTCTCCTATATTATGATATGGTCATATGTCTTTTGACCACTAGATCAAACCATGCAAACATGACTGGTTCCTCCTTTATTCACTAGTGGGAACTTTGTTCTAACATGTAATGAAAAGATGAAAAGAGTATATATTCCCATTCCTTGATGCCCTCTTCTCCACCATTTCTTTGATCGTAGAATAAAGTTGATGAATAAATGGAAGAGAATATATAAGTTCTATCAATATCAGAGAAAGAGCTGCTGGTACATATTAAAAAATGAAAGGTGAACATGCAAGAACATGGAGTACAGATGTTTCCAAGCCGATGCAAGTTAGAGGAATTCCTTGACCAGGAAGACACAAAACGTCGAACTTAGTCAAATGTTTGTTAATACCCACATGAGACCAGTAGGATCCAATGGCAATGCAAAGCGCTAATCACGATAAGGAGAATATGTATATTAAATCTCCATATAATCTGCTCTATCTTCTAATCTATCCCTCCCTTCTTGCAAAGCAAAAGTCTCAAGTAAGAAGAGAAGGTGTTGAAACTAAACTACTCCACTCGCCTTTTTGACACTACAAATGCCTCGAGATATGGCCATTATTGTGAAGATTGTCTTTACCTTGGTAGACCCATCGAATTGCTTTTGGCTACCCAACAAAAAACAAAAAGGTTTTGTAATCCCCTTGGAATAGCATACTCGTTTTTGCTCCAAGTTCTAAATTTGATTTTTGTCAATTTTTTTTTAAAATTCCAATGTTAGAATTTTTAAATTTAGATTTTGAATTAGTCATTTAAATATACATTTAATAATATACTTAATGATTACGAGTCTTCACTTATAATTGTTGAATCTGGAGAATCTACTTACATGAGATATTTACATCATAGATTTAGTGATAAAACATATTCGTGAGTTTTGACACCACACTTCAACCAAAAATTTTAAGGCATTAGATTTATGAATCATTTTCACTTATATGTTCTTTACTGAGTCCATCTCTTTTCAATGTAGAATTCTACTCACAGTTGACATTCTAATAATAATAAATATGATAAGTTTTAAATTATAACTTTAAAATGTTTTACATATGATTATATGCACTTACACATTTACTTAACATATAAACTATTTTTTGATGGGATCTTGAAATATTGGATTCTACTCTTATAGAGACACAATAAGTGACTTGAAAAACTGTCATAATAATATATCATGTGAATCTAAATGTAATGATAGCGTTTTGCAACCCGACTTTTGTATAGGGTTAGGGTTAGGTGACCAACCAACATCAAGTTATTAATTATTATTTTTTTAATTTGTGACAATTTATCCAATGACCAAATGGAGGGAAAGAGACACCCATTTGGTATATGACTCAGAATTATGACATTTGGGTCCCCAGAAGAAGATGAAACATTTCATTTTCCACTTTTCGTAGATTATGTGACTCTTTCTCACTCAAAAATAAATAAATAAGTAACAACGATAAGGGTTGGTCTTTGCTTAAGCAAAGTTGAGATTTGACTCCTGCTTATACATGTAACAGTATTAAATATTCAAGGATAGTATTAAGCCACCTTTTGAATCTCATAAAATACGAATGAGGATTAATTTAGGAATAATAATAGCTTAAAAGTGTCACTCGGAAAAAATTAAGCACGAAATAACAGATTAATTTTATAATTAATCAATACAATTAATTAATTATCGAATTGCAAAATGTTAGATTCAATAATTAGATAGACAAATACTTGAAAATTGAGGAAAAATTTAATCTATTATTATTTTTTGTGAAACGAAATGACAGAGACGCAGAAAATTGACTACCGCTATTCCAAACCCTGATTAGCAAAAAAACTTATACAGTTCTCAATGAGGCGATTGTATTTAAGGTTGACTAACAGTAGGGCTTCTTGTGTAGATCG
>JANITW010000003.1:2613490-2626296 GCA_027564335.1 Erythroxylum williamsii
AGATTCAAATTTAAGCTTCTTTAAAAATTATATCTTAGCTGTCAAAGAAAACTTTATCTACTAAAAAAGTGAAATTTTATTTTATAGTTAAAAACTCTTTTTTTAAACTTTTGCGGTAAAAAAAGTACTTATTCACTCACCAAAAGTTTAACCAAATAGTAACTAATTATTTAACAATCAAATCAACTCCAATTAATTAAGCTTATACATGTTTACCTTTTAATCAATCTCATTTTNNNNGTCAAGAAAAGATTAAAATTTTATCTAATTAACACTCATTTTCTAAATTAGAAAAGGAAAATTAGAAAATTTTAATTTTCATAAAATAAATAATTATTAGTAATTTTCATGAGATAAAGGTAAAATTTTATTTATATAATGAAAAATTTTAAAATATTTGTTATTAAATTATATTTTGCCTCTCTGTTTACTAGGCGAATGTTTTCCTTGGAAGTTTCAACTCTCCATTCTTCCTTTTAAAAGAAACTCGTAACTCACAAAATTTGAAGTTCACTCGCAGAAAACCTTGTCCTCTAGCGTCCCATTCAGTCGCTATCAAAGATCTTATAACTCTTACGCCATCATCCTGCAGTAACTTCATTTTTCTTCTCCTTACATGTTCCCTTAGAATCAGTGTACATTACAGACAAAAGAATCTAAACAAAGAAATCTATGGAAGAGATCTCAGAGACCAGACATTGATGTAATGAACTAAGATTAAATAAAATCTCATACACATGTATAGACAAGCGTTCAGCAACCAAATCTTCCAGTTTTCAGCTTCTTGGAGCTGACGAAAGGGTTTTCTCTTACAGAACATACAGTAGTCAAATTGCATAAGTTAAAAACACATACAAACTTGGTTTTCCTACACATGGAGGAGACTCAACTATGTAAAACCTAGACCGAGTTAACTTACACCCACATTGTCACACACTGAAACTTCTCTTTCTTTGTCTTCTTTTTCTAAGATTCTTTCGTGGGTTTTACTCAAAATAAAAAAGAAACAAACCCACAACCTGGAAATTACATTACTACAAGACCTCGAAGACTAAAGCCAATCAAAGTAAAGAGAAACCAAAACATTATTGGATGATAAGCTTGCGGTCTAAAACCCTTCTTCTCTTCGATCTATCAGCAGAGTTTGAGCGTTCTAGTAAGGACTTGAGTGCATTCTGAAGAAAATGGACGGACTCGACAGTGTGATCTTTATCAGCAGCTACAATGAGAACATTCCTCATTCTGCCTCCAAGCATCACCATTTCAGCTCTTAGTGTCTTCAAGTGGAGAGATTTCAGCGTCTCGATGAGGTCTGGCAAAAGGTCACACCTGTCCTCACAGCACAAAGATGCTTTGAATATTAATTGCCCGTCACTTGAATACTCTCCTGAGAGAACGGAGATTTCGTCGGATTCTGATGGGAAAGCGTCGAGTCCCGGGATCTGTGAGGCCTGCTCTTTCAGTTCTTTTACTCGCTGAACAACCCTAGCTAGCAGTGATGCTTTGTCTGTCTGTAGAAAACAGAATCGGAAGCAAAATATTCAGTTGAAATGAAAAAGAAAAGAAGGGTCAGAGAAGGGGCTAAAGCTAAATATGCCAAAAGCTTTGCAACTTTCCATAAACCCTACTAGAACCAGAAAGAATGCTTTGGTAGGCTTTTACCTTTCCCAGATTCTGTCTGTACAGGAAACTTTGAACATTCAAAAGCTCTAATAAACATAGAAAGCTTCACAAGAATCATTATTTAGATTTAAAAAATTCAGATGCTGGTGAGAACTTGACCAATAGAGTGACTAGTTGCGAAGAGCATGAAATAACTATAACTCGACTAGTAAAGCACCTGAAACCTGTTTAGTTTCAATTTAGTACAGCTCTAGTTATGGCAGTCTCGAACTCGATTATGGTCAAAAAGTATCGGGAAGGCCCTACTCTTAGTTTCAATTTCTTCACTTACCTTACGAAAAGAGTCAACAAAGAACAAAGCGAGAAAGTAAAATATACAGTAATTTGAAAGGAAAATCACATGGAGAATCTTAAAAACATCGTATGCTTTTGACAAATTCTCATGTGAACGAAAACTCGCAGTCTCTTAATTAAGCTACTAAATCTCCAAAAATTCCTTTTACCCTTTTCAAACAAGCACCCAAAACACATCAAAACAATAGTTACACGTATATGAGTGTCAGAGTGTGTATACAATTACCTTGGAATTGCAAGGAAGGAGGGTTCTGAGCTTATCAAGATGAGAGTTGATCCTCTCCCTCCGTCTCTTCTCGGCCTCCTTGTGATTCCTGAGAGCAGCAAGAGCTCTATCCTGTGGAGTCATGTCCGTAACTACAGACCCTTCCAAGGGGTAATTATGATACGAGCTTGAAGAGCTACTGCACAAGCTCTGCATCGCCGGGAACGTGTAGGGTCCGACGTTGATCATTCCGTGATCGGCTAGAAGCCGGTAAAGATGGGAACTTTCCGGCGAGTTTTCGGGTTGCATGTCGTATATGATGAGAGTGCTTGGTGTAGAATGAAAGAGAGAAATGAGACTTCTATTGGTTTGTACGAAGTCTTTTTGTATTGTGGGGTGTTGAAAAGCGGAGAGCTTTGGTGCCTTTCGGTGTGTTTTTGGGGTTTTAAAGGGTTTTCTGGCTTTTGACTTCTTGTTTTTTAATTTCCTCCAAATGCTTTTATGGTCGTTTGATTTGACACATTATGTCGTTTTTGGATAATGAAACGTGGAAAAGGATAGTGGACCAAACGTGTAGGGGACTCTTGATAATGGGAGAGTGCGTTCGGTAATTTTCGTATCATCTGAAAACAAAAGATGGGCTGTACTGTATATAAGATAGGGATGTTATAAATTATCAATAAGGTCTTCCAAATATTAAACAATAAGTTTGACCAAATTAGAGTTTATAACGTTTGTTTTTACTTCTAATTTTTTTATTATTTTTCATTTAATGAAAATATACACTGTAAAGAAGAAGGATAAATTCCGGTATATAAGATTTTCCGCTTTGTAAGTATCGTATCTTTTTATTTTATATAAAGATTATTTTCGTGATTTAAACTCGTGATGTCTTTAGTAACAAGTAAATAACCCTATCAGTTACTCCAAAACTCGCTTTCGATTAAAATTTTAAGTTATTTATATGAATTGTTGAAATTCTTTCAAATCCGGATTAAAGTTATTCTTAAGTCAACTTAAAGCTTTACACAAGCATTTCTGGACCACATGTGTATGTCTAAATTCAAAATGGACTGACCTAGTCCACATTGAGATTGAGGGCTAAGTAGAAGATATGTGTGCCTAAAATCAAGTTTACAAGTTGGTCGAACAGAGGACGACTTAATGGCCCAAATGGGAAAACCATAGGAAATGAGTTGAGGAAAGCAAGGCTCTGAGAAGTCCCAAGTTCGAGAGTAGGAAATTAATAGGCAAAAATAAGTGAATCATTGTGGAAATTTATTAATATTTAGCCTAAATAATTTTTTTAATACCTAACTTAAATATTTTCTTATAATAACTTAGTTTATTTATTTATTTATTTTTGTTTAAGTACTTATTTACTTATTTTATTTTTCATTTTTAGTCTTTCTCTTGTTTATATTTATTATATTATTTATTTTACTATTTTTATTTACATATTTATTAATTTATTATTATTATCATTATCATTATCATATTTTTATGTGGATTTATTAGAAACAACTTCTTTGTTAGCTAAGAATAGGGATGGGAATTACTAGCTTATGGGACTAAATTTAGTTATTTTTTATGGGCCAACTTATGGTCAAATCCAAGCTTAAATTGACTTGAGTCCCAATTATTCTAAGTAAAATAACCAAGGCTTAAAATAAAAAAATAATCAAGTCTAAGGGCCCAATTAAAAAAAATTGGTCTATATTTTTAATTAAAAATATTTTTAAAAACTTAGCAGGGCTAACCTATAGATCATCCATTGTCGTCTCTGTTTAAGAATAAAATTGTGTACTATTTAACTTCTCCGACCTTACTTATTCACGGGACTTTTAGTGTATTGTTTTTTTATTAAGTTAAGAAGAAATTGCTACTTAGTTTGTGCTTTAGACTTGTATTTTAGTTAGTCCATGATTATAATTGAGAGTCAATATACATTTATGTTTTGCCATTTCACTATTTTGTGAGATAATATTGTTTAACCAAGGCTTATAGAAAGAAAGAAAAAGAGAGATTGCTTTTACTTTTTATTATTACATCGTTTTAATAAAAAATTTGTAATTAAATATGGAATTCCTTGAGCACTTTTAATTTCTTGACTAATAAATTGATATCTATATGACAAATATGCCATATCAATGAAAATAATTTTGAAACCTAATTTATACAAAATTTTAAAAATTCTGTCACTAAATAAAAAATATTAAAAAGTTTAATACTACAGTTAGAAAATTTCAAAATAGTGAAAATACTAAACATTTTTTAATTTATTATAAAAAACAATTAAAAATATTAAGTTTCTCTTTTGATCTAATAATCTTTTATTTTATAATTATTTTTATGGTGCCCAATTCTCCATATTCAAGAGCAATTTGTTTTTAATTTGGTCATCATTTAACAATTCTCTAGCTAAGGTGTGATGGAACAGCATCCCATAACATAAGCTCCTTTTTTTCCTCCGACATGTTATAAAGATGCACTTAAAACCATATTTTAACAGCTAATGGAACTGCCTAGCTGGTCACTATCAAACTCTCAAAACACGATAACTAAAATTAATTCTAAAAAGACCAAAGCCCTCGTAGGCATGAAGCCATTTGTACAACCTACTCCTTCGTATCCATATGAAATTTAATAATTATAATTATAAAGAAGAGACAAAATGGTATATTATATATGATCGGGTCAATCGTGTTAGGTCCAGGTCTAATCTTATGATAGATTGTGGGCCGACCGACCCATTCCTAAGATGTTGAGTTAAGCACGACAGGTATTTACTATATAAGTTCATTATCTCCTCGTAACGCAGGTACGACTCTTAAGAACCCTAATACCCTCTGTTCTTATAAAAAAAACCTGCGACAAAGAACTGACTTAAACATCAGAGGGGCAAGCCGACGATCAATCCCCGGTGTGCCTTTATTATTTTTGCAGGTATCTCTTAGTTGAAGCTAATCGAGTTCATGGATCCAATCAACGGCGTCCAACCCTACCAAAATCAGACTGAACCAATATATGTTCAAATATATTCAAATTTTTAATATGAGTTAATTATAAATTTCATTAATAAGAATTGAGCTGATATCAATCATTATTAAAATGACGAGAACTAATCATTTAGATAGTTAACCTTTATCTTTTATAAATCCTTTAATCGAACCTAACTACTGAGACTGAACATCCAGATGGATAACCAAACAATTAATTATCCAGTTTAAACGTGTTCTAATACTATATTAAAATTTTTAACATAGATTGCGTGTAAAATTTATTAATAAGAATTGAGTATGAGTTAACCATCGTCAAAATGACTATAATTAGTCAGTTAAACAATGGTTGAGCCAAATTCGATTCTCGTTAATGAGCTCTACATTCAACTCATATTAAAATTCTAATATGGTATCAAAGATAGTCTCAGTGGATTTGGGCGATGCCCAACCTGTCATAGTCCTTTGTCTAATATGTCCATCAGATACTCAGCGCACAGCGTTACTTTAAATTGAAGAACATGTGTCAAAAATCTCACATTAAACAAATAAAAAATGATAAATTAATTTATAAATGTATAACAAACCTCCTCTCAGCATGTACTTTTTGGAGTAAAGTTAGGCTTAAATTATCATATTACAAGGAAAATTTTATGTAATTATATTGTTTTTATATAATTTTCATGTTTATCATTTTACTTTATAATATTATTTATTTACTATACAAGTCCTTGTATTATATTGTGTTAATTTTTCATCTATTATTTTATTAAAAACGAAATAATATTAAAATTTAACAATTTCAAAACTATCATCGTTAACAAAATGATATGTTTTAAACTTCTAAAAAAAAGTTTTAATACACAGAATCTCAGTGTATTTAACCCTATATAAATGAAAGGATTCTTAATGTCAAGATAGGATAGAATTTTATCACTAAATTGCAAGTTTAAAAAATCGAACATGTTTGATGAATTTAACAGTGAAAACTTTAAATCGAGTAACTTTTCAGTTCAATTTTTAACTTTTAGGTTTCATTTATTTTAGTAATTTTTGTTGTTAAAAATTAACTAATTTATCAATTCAGCTAGTTTTTATAAACTAATCAATTTTTAAAAGCTTAAATAATCTAATTAATTTTCATTTAACCGTTTCTTTTTTAATCAAACTTTAATTTTTTTATAGAAAAAAATATTTTTCTTCGATCATTGTTCCTAATCTTTAATTTTATTCAATATTTAATTAATTTTATAACGATCTAATACCATTTGAACCTTATACATTTTGTTTTATCGGTTTAACTTCCAGTCCGATTTTTAAAATATTGTCATTTGAATATAACTTTAACAAAATAAAAAATGGCTTTCTTTAATTTAGTTGTATGTCATTATTCAATTGAATAGAAGCATTTAGTCTTGTTTTAAATAATTTATCTGCAATTTCAAGAACAAATAGCCTACTGATTAGGTCGTTAGTAATGATGCGTCCCCCAACCACAAAGTAGGTTTAAGAGATTAATATTACAATCAACAGACCACACACAAGTACCTAGTGGCTGAGTTGAGACACTTTTCAGTGAAAAGAGGAACATGTGCCTCCTCACATTCTGCAGAAAGGAAAAAAAAAGGAAATATCAGAGCTGGTTTCATCATTGAAGTCACTAAGGTGATGCCTAAAAAAAATGCTTTCTTTAAGCTTTTTAGTACTCTAAATAATTGTGTCTTGAACTATGAAAATCAAAAAGATGATGAAAATATAGTTAAAGCTTGTTTGTGTGTAACCTACATTAGAATAGCTTTAAATGTAATGGGAAAGGTAAGTGCTTTTTCTATATGTTTTTTTTTAAATATATATAAAAGGAAAGTGAAATCAAAATAACACAATTAGACGAGTGAAGCAAAGTCCCGACAAGTCTTTCAAAAGAAGCATGTGGCATCCGATAAATGTAATATCAAAGTAAATGACGCCGCCAAAATCAAAATGACTTGTATAAGTAACAAGTCAGTCGATGCATTTATTACTCTCTTGATATATATGTCGATGAATGACAATCTAATTTTTACTGAAGAGTTCATGAATGCCGCAAACTATAGAGTTATGCAATCTGAAGCGATATTCCGAGGTAGAAAGGATATCAGTAACTGTTGTAAAATTCACTTCAAGCTCAATTCGTCGATATTCCAAATTTCACGAGAGGGTCAACCCAATATAAACCCCCAAAAGTTCCGCTGAAATCGGAGTTCATGGCTATGGCTTTTTCTATACATTCATGGCTATGGCTTTTGATGGATTGTAACTTACCCATCTTATCACTGGTTAAATTTCAAGTTAATCTTTCCAGCATAGGAACTAACAAGTCTTTACAGGTTCTCTTCTCCAAGAAGACAGTCCAACATTTAATACTATAGGCTTAGGTATGTAGGCTGTCTGAATCAGATTGATAAGTATTACGATCAAAAAGACTATACCTACGTTCTTTAGCTTAGACCACCTTTTTTTTTCAAGTTCCAACCATGAAATGTCCGCTACTCCATGGACACAACCCAGATAAGACAGCTGTTTGTTCTTTTAGACCTGTGAATCATCCTCGTTAAAAGCCTGAAACCTGATCTTTTGCGTGTTTTTTTTGCTGTTTTTCTATGGAGATTCCAAGTTATGTAAATAAAGATGCCTCACTTTCCTTGAGTTAAAAGAAACCAAAGAAACCAAAGGTAACAGCACAAGGCTCAAAGCATAGAGAAATGGCAAAATAACAATAGAAATTTTACATTCTTCAATTTCTTCGTGTCCTCATGTTTCTAAAGTCATCATCAGTCATGCTCTAAGTCATCTTCTCCATCTCAAAATTCAAAGAACCTGTCAGAAAATAGACCCCAAAAATCCCATGCCAAATGGGTTTTTTCTAAAACCACCAATACTGCTACTGGTTCATCATAGCTAGCATCCCCCTCCCTCTGCAGATGCAGCTTCTTCATCTTCAAAGTCCGAGTAATATGTAGTAAACCAGTGTGATTGGTAGAGCTATTAGCATCCCAAATATAACCCTGCAGTGTTCAAAATAAAGAAACTTAAAAAGAGAATTGCTTGTACTTGTTCTTTAAAGGGTTTTTTTTTTGCAGGAGAAGTCATTATCACCATACGATAAAAGTAAAACATCTTTTACAGAAGACCAGTCATGGAGTGGCTGGGCATGTTTATGAGGAGAGACAAGAAAGTAGAGTATCTTTTTTCACCATGTAAGTGACTCAGTTTACAGAGAATTTAAATGAAGAATTAAGATTTCAGACCCGGTGCTCAATATGTCTGGATGAACGTTATATTCCTTTGCAAACACAAATGGGACAATCCCTTGTGGAAGAGCTGCCTGAGAAATCCAACAGAGCACACGATGTTTAGTCATGTCATTAGCTGATAGCTACAATGAGCATAAAGATCCAAAAAACAGATAAAAAATCCTTGTTTGTGTGTAATCCTGTGATGTTTGTTACCTGAACAATTGCAATGTGCAAGAGAACTCCTCTTAGTCCAACTGCAATTGAAGCAGCAGCCATGACTGCAGGACCTGTGAGGAACCTAACAGCCATAGCAAATGCAGCAACTGAATTTCCACAGGCAATGATCCTTGGCTGCAAGGCCATGAACAAACCTGTGATCGAACATAATACAAGTTAGCGGATGAATCGGTTATTGATTTAACACCTAAAAGGCCTTGTAAAATCCATACCGAGACTAAACATAGCCATTCCAAGACCAGCATCAGATAGAATTGCTATGGAACGAGCGATAATTGCAGGCATCACAAGGTTCCACCTGTGACATTGTGAAAATCCATTAGTCTACACGACAAAAACTTGAATTTGCTTCAATGCTAAACTGATTAATCACTTTCTTTTTCTAGTTTTGCTTACCTGAACGAGACGAGAGACCAGGTAAGACCAATCAAGCTGGAATAAGTATTTGGATTGCGAATGAGTTTTCTCCAGACCATTATCAGAATGAGTCTCGTCATAACACTAGCAGGTGGCATGGCAGTTGGCTTAGCTTCACCATTAACACCGCTCTTTGGATGCAGCTCGGCCGTGGAGCTCGAACCGAGCTTGGAAAGCACTGGCCCTTCCCGGTCCGCCCCATTTGGTGCTGATCTGTTCCCAAAGCTGAATTCATCCCGACCGTAATCATCATAATCTGAACATCAACATGAAAAAAAACCTTACTGCTTAGTAAATTCCGAGCAAATAAGAGCAGAATGACGCAGAGGACTGTTTCTATAGCAGATGATGAACAGTCGTGTTATGAAAGATCATATTAACAGGTATAACCAATACAAATGTTCTGAGAAAGGATCATTAGCTACTATAACAAATTACAAAACAATCAACCTCAGAGGTTCTTGTTAGAAGAAATGAAAAGACCTATGCATTGAAATGCACAAGCGCCACATTTCAACAAGACAAACACAGTGACTCCACATAAACAGAAACTTCCAAAACGAAGTTGCTAAACAGCAGTCACAACAAACAAGAAAACACGCACGTCCAAAAGCCTCATCTGGCAAATAATGTCAAGGTTAAGTGATGTTTTGAACCTTTTTGGTGAGCTACCCCACTAAGGTCATTTCCATACTCCCCGCCCCTGAAGACATGGATCCCACCTTCTGATACAGGTGAAGCACTCGAACTCCAAACGAACATATGTAAGTCCTTGTTATCAGCTCCATTTAGCTTCTTCTTGGCTCCAGGAGAGAAAATCCCAGTATTGGGTGGAGCAGGATAAGCACTTCCATTTGCTCTTGGGACGCTTCCAAACACTGGAATGCCTCCATTTTCCTCATCAAATGGCGAGTTGCCAAAGTTTGACTGTCTTGGACTCGCATTGGTCGCATTCTTGCCATTCACCATGGAGTAAAAATCATTGTGATTAAAGCTTGACCCTCTAGGAGTCGGATTTCGCGAAGATTGCAGAGAATATATCTCTGCATTGGTTAGATTGGATGGTCTAGGAGTCATTGAAAGCCCTGAATTTGGACCGTGTGATCTCCGAGAAAAAATTTCTGATCTTGAGCTTGCTGATTTTCTCACTGTAACATGAAGCCTTCCATCGTCACCAATCTCTGCTTCAGTTTGTAACGGCTCTCTGCCATCTAAGGATATGATATCAGAATCAACTCTGAAGGAGATTATAGAGCCGGCAGTGTCAGGAAACTGTTCACTGATCAATATTCTAGCTCCTCTATACTCGAACAAAAACAGCATCAATGTGTACCATATTATGCATTGGAGAACAACAATTTGAACCATAAGACTCCCTGAAGCCTTTCCATACATACCCTGAAGCAAAGGGATTCCCATGACAAGAGTATTTGGCAAAGTGGAAAGTGAAAACAGAGTGATGGACCATTCAAGAGAGCCTCTTGAACTGATTCTTGACCAAACAGCCAAAACCACCAAGACTACAACTTTTTGAAGGGTGTCAGCTGCAATAAACCTGTAGTTCATAGCATATGGATTGTTGGTGGAGATAAAGTGAAAAGACAGTAAGGGCACAGCAAACAGAGCAACAAATCTGTTAATGCCAGAGCACTGGTCAGGGCTGAAGATCTTCCACCATTTAACAGAACCATACGCTAAGATCATAGCAACATACAGTGGCACAACAGCAGTAAGAACATGGTACAGGTCTACGACTGTGATCATTGTTAGTTCTAGAACCTGTGGTTTCGAAACAGGGTAGGACCTTTGATGTGTTGTGACGGTGTCTATAGCATAAAACCCAGACGGATATTTCCACAATTTCTCTCGGGTTTTCTTCACAGGTTTCTCGTCTTCTTCAAGCAGCGAGAAACAGGAGAAAAAGAAAAGAAAAAAAGAATGGCCTCTAGAGTTCCTCAATGAACTAGCAAATTGAGCACGCCGTGAACAGAAGAATGCCACCAAAAAAATAAACCCAATTGCACAAAAGGTAAAACTGAGGGAACGATGGAAATATAGATGTTGAACACGAGAAATCTGACTAAAAGGCCGAATCTTTGGTGATCAGGCAAGTTCAAAGATGAAAGGGAGACACAATGTCGATGTGAGGCAGAAAGAGAGAGAGTGATGTTATATTTAAGGCATGATAGTGGCAGACAAAGAAATAAAAGCAGAGGGCTTTTGAGAAGCTTTTTTCTCAGTCTTTTTGAGCTGAGATAGAGTGAGAAGACAATTACACTACCTTCACCTCCACAGTAGAGAGAAGAAAGAGAGGAATGTATGCTTGTTTGAGGCACCATCTCAAAGAGAAAGTTCGAAGAGAAAAAAAGAATAAAAGAAAACATCGTAAGGCAGGGGACAAAGCTGGCTTCAAAAGATTCTCTCTAGACGTAGCAATTAAGTTCAATTTTAAGTTGACTTAATTTAAAATTATTTATTTTATTCTATTTTTAAAATTATATTCACACTTAATTTAAAATAACTTTATTTTATGAAATTAAAAAAAAGGATCGACTCGTTCAAACTCAACCGAGATCAATTTTAAGTCATACGCTCGCACTTAATCAGGTGTCGGGTTGAATCTAGGTATAAAGCACTAATTTTCGAGTCAGACTCAAATTTAAGTAATCGCAACCTGACCCAATTCATTACTATGTCTAACCCAATATTAAAAAACTAAAATTAAAAACAATTTTCCTTTAATAAAGGAGATTTTCTTATTAACTAAATTTTATAAACATTTTGAGACTAAAAGATATTATTATTTTATAAGATAATAACAAAATTAAAATTGAATTATATAATTTAATAAATTGCTATTAAATATTTTTATTTTCATTATAATTTCTTATAAAATAATCTTATTCAAATAATTAATATTGACAACACAAATTTAAAAAAATGTTTATTTATTCAAACGAAGTGATAAATTAGACGAATTATTCATAATTTCGTTACGAATGACTCAAAATTTTATCTCATAATTAAATCATTATTTTATTATATTATTTTTGTAAATGTATATTGTCTAACTACTTACTCTATGTCCTTTAGTTCTAATTACCTTTTCTCTAGTCAATAAACAACACCTTAATAGATTATTTCTTTGTTCATAACTTGTTAACCAAAAGCTTTACATAGACTATATCACTTTTGACTTATGATCCAAAGGCTTGAGCCAATGTTCCTTTTACATTGAGAATGAGACATATTTTAGGGTTTTATCACTCAACAAGCTCTCATCTTTTTCTCAATGTTCGTTCGATCATGAATTTTGCACTGACTTTAATGTAAAATGTGTTTTCTTTCCTTAAATTTGAGAGAAAAAGTAAAATAAAGGTGAACAAGGGCTAATCATTTTTCAATGACTCCTTATGCTTTATACTATTTTCAAGTTAAATCGACTCTTTTCAATAAGTGTCTAATTACAATGAATCTCGTATCCTACCAGTAAAAAACATAGTACAAAATAGAATATTTTAGTACCAAGTTTAAATATTGGCTTGTTTCACTTAGTACTGGCTAGTATCATCAGTGTTTAGATTATGGAGTATTGGCAATTGTTGAAAATTTTATTAAATTAGAAGTATTTCTGCAAAAAATGAAAAATTAAGGGACCGTTTAGTTCTATTTCTATTTTTTTATTGTAATTTTCAA
>JANITW010000003.1:2804736-2856443 GCA_027564335.1 Erythroxylum williamsii
CATGATAGGAATCTCAATAGTATGATCACATCATAATTTCCTTCATGCTATGTCATATATCATGGACTTCATTAATTCGATTTAAGATTAAAATCAATTCATAAATATGAACATCAAATTAATGAAATATGCCTTTTCTTTATTTATACAAACATCTTTGTACAAAACGCGCTAAAGGGGATTGTCTTTAGGGCACTACTCTAACACTTTTACAATGCATAAGTCGACTTATCACATATATAAGTCGACTTATCAAAATCGTAGAGGTATAAGTCGACTTACACAATGCACAAGTCGACTTACACTTACATCACTTAGTCCAAACCCAATTTCATAAACAAATTCAAATCCTTAGGTCTGATAATGGGGGGGGGAATTTGTGAACCAATCTATGCAAAAAAATTTTGCTGAGAAGGGCCTTATTCATCAAACCACTTGTCCTAATACACCACAAAAGAATGGGGTAGCTGAACGAAAAAATTCTTTTCTGTTAGAAATTACTCGGGCCATAATGATTGAATCCCATGTTCCTACCTTTTTTTGGCCTGAAGCTGTTGCCACTACGGGTTATCTTGCCAATCGCCTACCCACTAAAATCCTTAACTTTAGGACTCTAGTTCAAATACTAGCTGATCATACTCAGGTGCCCCCAGCCTTGGCACTCCCACCCCGTATCTTCGGATGCTCCGTCTTTGTCCATATTCCTAAGTCAGAGCGTACTAAGTTCGATCCCTGTGCTGAAAAATGTGTCTTTGTCGGATACGGGGTTCATCAAAAGGGCTACCGCTGTTATAATCCAAAAACCCGTCGTATACATGTCACCATGGATTGTGACTTTTTGGAAACTGAATACTATTACTCCAATACACCCCAATCCATTGTTCAGGGGGAGAGTCAGACAGAGCCACTGGATTGGTTGTTCCATACTCCTATATCACCTATACAACCCACGGTTCCTAGTCAGACTAGTGATTGTATCCAGGATCTCGATAACGGAATACAACCCGACCCCAACAGCAACACGCCTTCTCGGTCTAATTCGACGGATATGCCTGAGGTTAGTAGTTCAACTATTCCTTCTGTTGGTTCTACTAATTATGATAATGCAGATACCATGTCATCTTCGGAGACTGTGCCATCACCACCTAGATATATCCTTCCACCCAGGAGTACGCGGGGAGTGCCTCCGAAAAGATACATACCTGAACATGAACCTGGTTCGAGTAGATATCCTGTGGCAAATCTGGTAAGGGGGAGTTTGACAGAAACTGCCAAAGCCTTTGCTACAGCACTATATACAGAAGATACTCCTAGGACGGTGGAAGAAGCCATGGACAACCCGGAGTGGCGAGAGGCAATGGAGGTTGAAATGAATGCATTGGAAAAGAATGGCACGTGGGAAAAGTGTGTACTGCCTGCTGGAAAGAAACCTGTTGGCTGTAGGTGGGTATATACCATTAAAAGAAAAGCAGATGGTTCCATTGAGCGATATAAGGCGAGATTGGTAGCAAAGGGGTATACTCAGACTTATGGTGTTGACTATTCGGAAACTTTCTCTCCAGTAGCCAAAATTGATACAATCAGAGTGCTGTTCTCTATTGCAGCTAATCGGGATTGGCCTCTTCACCAGTTCGATGTCAAGAATGCTTTCCTCCATGGTGACCTAGTCGAGGAAGTATACATGGAACCCCCACCAGGTTTTTCTCAAACTTTCAGATCTCATGAAACATGCCGATTGAGGAAAGCTTTGTATGGACTGAAACAGTCTCCGAGGGCATGGTTTGGACGATTTACTCTAGCAATGAAGAAATATGGATACAGGCAAAGTAACTCCGATCACACGTTATTCTTGAAAAGAAAAGATGAGAAGATTACGTGTTTGATTATTTATGTGGATGACATGGTGATTACCGGGGATGATGCAGAAGAGATATCAGGGCTTCGGGATAACCTTTTTAGGGAGTTTGAGATGAAGGATTTGGGAAGCCTGAAATATTTCCTAGGTATTGAAGTTATGCGGTCTAAACAGGGTATCTATATATCTCAGAGGAAGTATATTCTGGATTTGTTGGCTGAAACAGGAATGCTTGATTGTAAACCTGTTGACACCCCCATCATGTTAAATCACGGACTGGAAATAGTGGAGGGGGCAGAATCAGTTGATAGAAGAAGATACCAGCACTTGGTCGAGAAACTCATCTATCTGTCTCATACTCGACCTGATGTTGCATATACAGTTGGGATAGTTAGCCAATTCATGCATAACCCACAGAAGGATCATATAGAAGCTGCACTGAGAATAGTGAGATACTTAAAGGGGACACCGGGCACAGGTATCTTGTTCAAGAAGAATGGTCATCTTAGGTTGGAGGCATATACGGATGCAGATTGGGCTGGAAGTCCAGGTGATCGACGGTCTACATCGGGATATTTTACTTTTGTCGGAGGGAACTTAGTCACATGGAAGAGTAAGAAACAAAAAGTGGTAGCCCTATCAAGTGCAGAAGCTGAGTTCAGAGGCATTTCTCGAGGAGTAGCTGAGGTATTGTGGTTGAAGAAACTATTGACTGAATTAGGTTTTTCACCATTGCAAGCATGTCCGTTGATGTGTGATAATAAGGCTGCGGTTAGTATATCAGGGAATCCAGTTCAGCATGACCGAACAAAACATGTTGAAGTTGATAGGCATTTCATTAAGGAGAAACTCGAGGGAGGAGTTATCTCACTTCCGTTTGTTCGATCAGAGGATCAACGCGCTAACATTCTTACGAAGGCAGTTTCAGGCAGAATATTTCAAGAAATTTTAAGCAAGTTAGGTGTAGGAGATCCTACGACCAAACTTGAGGGGGAGTGTTAGAGATATAGATAAAATTTGTATAGATTAGTATCCCTGTAAATTAGGGATATCAGTGATATCTTCCATAATTATCCCCTAATTTACAGTGATACATCGTGTAATTATCTCTATATATTAGGAGTCTCTGTATACTGTAAAATTACAATACAATCAATGAAATTATTGATTCTCTGATCTAATTAGATGAACATCCTTTGCACATAAAACTGTAACTCTTATATATCTTGAGTAGTTTCCATATATGAAGCGAGGAAACACCATCTTGTTTGATAGCTTAATTAGTGAAGAAAGACGCAAAATAAAGTTTTTTTTGGAAGAGAATGGAGGCCTCACCAGCTTAATTAGCGACGTAGAAGACTTCATGCAATGGAATTACTGAGCCGGCAACCGGTCTAAAAGTTTAAGATCATACATGTGTAATTAAAAACAAAATAAGAATGCTGTCAATGTCGCTGTCAACTGAGCTAATTAATCATAAAGTTTTATGTGGTAATAAGTGGTTTTATATAAAGTATTAATCTCCCTACATATTATTCTCTCCTTATAAAACTTGACTAGTTGGTTTTTTCCTTCTCTAAAACGTACGCTCTCTATAGTGCATAATCAACTTACAAACCCAGAGTTAGTGCAACTTTAAAACATAGATGTATTAGTACATTGCGTTATGTGGCAGTGTGACGGTGTGAAAGTTACAACACAGTTCGAATCTTAATTAGTTATTAATTATTTCCTCGTATTATAACTTTCAGTATATAAAAAAATTAGTGAGATCATTATAGGTATCATGATAACTAAAATTTTGGAGGAAGTCAACTAATGTTAGAATTGGGTTTGGGTTTTAAATAGTTTACTCTTAGTATTTATAAACCTTTTAATTAACATTTTTATATTTAGTCAATATAAAATACTCTAAAACTCCCCTCAAATGCAACTGGACTAGACATTTAGTTATCACTTGAAATAAAAGCAATGATAACCGAACCAAATCATCGACTCTAATACTATATTAGAATTGGACTTGGGTCAACTATTGTCAAAATGACTAAAGCTAATCATTTCAATAGTTAACCCTTATCACTTATAAATCTTTTAATATTTTCATGTTTATTCAATGTAGGATACTCTAATAACTACCAATTAAATTCTAAATAAATTACTTGTTTAAGTTGAAATTAATATAAAAATCTTGTGAATTTTAGAATAGAAAATTGATAGATCATTTTAATGCTCCTTATGTTCCTATCCCTTAAAACTCGTAACATCTATTCTTTGAGTGCTTGGATTTTTTTTATCAAACTTGCATTTAATTGTTGTGCATACACTACTTGAAAGGGAAGAAATGTCATACTCTTCAAGGTTAACTAAAAAGATTAGCAGCAAGTGATTACCCACCTCATTTAATAGATTAGAGAAACGCAATCCCAAGGGGTTCAGTGTATGACGTAACCAGAAAAATGACTGATAATTGGGATATCTAATTCTCTTGAATGTCCCCATTTCAGTACCTTGATGGTTTTGTTTTGCTCTGATTTTTATCTGTTCCAGTTGCTTCTCCTTTTGTTTACATGTTGTTCCCTGTCTTAACATCTTGTATTAGCCTCTAGTCTAGATGGCTTTTCCTATTTAATGCACTTTGAACTTACAAAAAGATTAATTAATTGGCATATTTCACAGTTATTAGTCACATTTGACAAAAAAAAAATCACTAGCTGGTGAAATCAATCTAACTTCACATAATACAAGCTATTTATTTTTTGTGGAAAAATACATGGGATGAAAGTTTTCATCCTCCTTTCCCTTTCTTATTCAATTTTAGTTAGTCGTTGGTGTTCCCTGTGTTCATTGTTCTACTGTTTGCTTTGTTATTTCCACCATTGTGAAATTCAACACACATTAGGGGTTTGCCACACATTATGATACAGTGAGATACGATGCACTTTCTACTCATAAGATATTGAAGAACAAAAACTTACAATTTTGGAATATTATTTTTCTGTATTAGCAAAATTACGTTCCTAATGCAAAAAAGAGATATTTCAGAACTTCCCTTTAGTTCTTGATGTGAAGAAAATGGAAATGAGAAAGTGAGACTGGAGTGGATGCATGCGCTAGCTACAACCATATTATTAGTCGGGTACAGTAATGAACTTATACTGAGATCTTATCAGCTCACTCCATTAATTTGTCCATCCAATCGGCGGATTCTCGTAAGAATTTGTATGAGCATTCCACAAGAAAAGACCACCTTCTGCTGCCACAAAGTAACACTGAAAATAATTCTGGCACATGATCAAGGAATGGACAAGATACTGAGCCGGATATAAGGTAAGTTGTCTATTAGGAGGTGCTGTCAAGGTGCAGGAGACTGGACAAAAAGTATTTTTCTTCCAACACATCATGAGTTCATCTCCGCCCACTGGTGCAATCGATTTGTCCCATGTTGCAGATGAAAGAGAGCAATAGAAATGCAGATTTAAGGGCTGCTCTTGTGGAAGCATTTGGTTTTGAATATGAATACAAACTGGTGTAGCCAATGGAAGTATAGCTAAAGCTAAAACAATCAGCAAGAGGTATGCTTTAACGATAAACTCCTCCATGGATTTGAAGAATCAAGATAACGAATACCAGCAAAACCTACTTTGATGGAAATTTGTGATTAAAACAAGTTGTATTCAATGCATATTTATGTAACTCTTTTATCTTATAAAATCACTGAACGGCTACAGGTCCAGGAGTTTAAGATACAAGTGAGATATAAAAAAATTAAAACTTAACTAGGTGGTTCTTTCCTTTCTCTAAGAACGTAACCCCTATTTGTTCTTATCCTTTTAATTGTCCTTTACCAATAATGTTCGAGTCCAAACGATGTTTCAAACGGTGAAGTTAGCTCCTGAAATGCATGCAGGGGAGTCATGACTCGTCTCAATATTGAAAAAAACACGGTTGATTGAAAGTGAAGACATCGTCATTTACTTAAGTACGTTATTTAATTTTAAATTAATGACTTATCAAATAATTTATTTAAAACACATAATTTATGAATTATTATGCATATTCGGTTCTTTATTTAACACGTAAAAAAAGTAATAATTAAATATTTTATAAATAAATAAATAAATGTTTCAATTATGTTTTTATATTATAATTTTTAGTTTTATTTTATTTTTAAATTTTATGTAAATTTTGGTTTGATTGTTAATTTATTTATTATTAAAAGTAATGTAATTAGACTTCTGTTGTTAACAATATACACCACTAAGCAAGATTTTGACATAAACCAATATTAATATTTATTAATAATAATAACATTAAATTCATCATATTTTATCCAATCAATTAATTATTTTTATTTTTAATAAGTAATCATTATTAAATAATTTCCTAATGTTGAAAGTTTTCAATTGTTGGATATTTCAGTCTAATATTTAAAACTATAAATATTTTCAAAAATAAATTTAATATTTATTATTGAATAAAGAAATTATAATGGTCAAATTTTTAGCAATTAAATTTAAATACTAAATGATATTTATCTAATGAATAATAAAATCAATTTATGGAATATAAACAACCACAGAAATTGAAAACCATATTAATGTTTTCATAAATGTTGAAATTAAAAACAAAATAAAATTATTACTAAATTTGAAAAATTTTACCAAAACTAAAAATAAAGTAGAACTAAATAATTCCTTAGCAAGCATAGTGTTAGTGGAACTACATAGAAAAAGGGAAGCATTAATATATATTATATGATTTGTTAGTGTGGCTTGAAAGTTGCAATCCAACGAAACAATAACATCGATTTTATAAATACTTTCTTTTCTTTTTTCCAAATCATAAATCAAAAAGTTTTAAAAAATTAGGAGCAACTTACCGCATGTACATAGATAACAAATTTTTTTAAGGAGGTTAACTCCCGATTACCAACTGTATCTATACTTTCATTTGGAGTTTGTGACTAAAACAGGTTGTGCCCAATCTGTATTTATATAGAATTTTAAGTTGGAGATGTAAGTACTGTATATATTTCCTTTGGCAATCTTTGATTATACGTAAGGTCTTTGATAGAATGTAATGGTCTATGATGCAGTGAAATATAAATAGATGTAATACTAAAAAATTATTACTTGAAAAGAATGAAAAAGTTGGTAATATAATATAGTGAAATATTATCTGACAAAATGAATATAATAAACTATAATATATATTTTTATTAGTGTAATTGTTTGAGTAATGTTCGATCCATTAAATTCAACTATAATCGATGACCCTGAGGGGAACGTGCCGACTACCTAAGGATGCTATTTGATTACCATAAAATTGGAATGCACTCAAGAGGTGTGAGCTTGGGGCACAACTATAATAAAGTTTGATGAAGTAATTAATTTCTCAACTTTAATGTAATGCCAAATTTTTATTAATTTAACTATCAAATATCAATATATATATATATATATATACTTTTCTTGGGAATAAGAAAATATTGTTTTCGTGTGTGATGTATATAAACCCTAAAATTTACTTATATATATATGTATATATATCTATTGATTATCAACTTTAATGTAATGCCAACTTTTTATTAATTTAACTACCAAATATCTATATATATATATATAAGTAAATTGTAGGGCTTATATACATCACACGAAAACAATATTTTATTATTCCCAAGAAAAGTGTTTCAAAGGATATTAGTACGCTATCCTATGTGAAACGTAAAATCAAAGTGAAAGAAGCACAAAGGGATGACTTAAAAGACCTATGTCTAACAGTCACCGTGGCTTTGAAGTATTCCAATCTCGATGACACCAATACCAAAGTCAGACACCGATTCTTAACTTAACTCACTTTACTCCTTCTCATAAACAGTTGTATTAATCATAGCAATAACATATACAGATCTTTGTATATAATCAATGCAAGCGGTAGAAACTTTCTTGGATACTTCTTACAGTTTATTTACAATATTCCAATGATACAGGTGGTATATGTTATTTCCTAGATTCTGAGATTCAATAGTGTGAATCTCATTAGAATAATCTGCCAATTGGATTTGTCTTTGTTTATAAAAATATAAAATAGCTGTGATGAAGACAGATGATAGGCTTTTGCTTTCTTCCTTTTCTTTTACAAATAATAAATCATTTTTCAACTTATAAATACATTATTAAAATGTTAAATACACATCAAAATTTGAGCATATATTATTAGAATTTAAACTAATTCAAGTCTTATAGTATAAAAACACTTTAAAATAATATCATTTGAATTAAAAATTCAAACTATAAATTAAGTTAATTAATTGAATTTAATCTTGACTTGATCAAAGAAGGAATGCTCTTACTTCTTTACAAAAGAGACCAAATCAATGGTTGCTACATCATACTTTACTTATACAGCAAGGCATTTGATTAACCTAAATAGTTAATCAACAAATGTGTAGGTCCGTTTACAAAAATAACCTTTTTATAAAAATTACAAAAGAAATGTTGCATATAATTTACGCCTTTCTTAAACCCTCACAAAATTAAAAATTGTACTTAATTTTGTACAATGAGGTTGTTGTTATAATTAGTCTATAAAATTTATATAATTATTATTTAGAATAATTCAATAAAAATTATATCAAATCATATATTGAATATCTTGTATTTTATTTTTATTTTTTTTATAACACTATAAACTTTTAATTAGTAATATCAATAATCATGGCAACATTTGTGCCGCATAATAATTCTAAAGATCTAATATAATATTTTCAGTTTAGATTTTTTATTTTTCAAACTCCACATCACCAGCATTCCTAAAGATTCAAACTTCAAATTGTAAAGATTATATCAATATTCTAACAATTATAATCTACTTATATTTTCATTTATTTTTTTAATTTCATTGCATGTAATTTCCATTAATACTCCCCACAATTCCTTCACTGGCTTCCCCTAAATTTTAGAAACTAAAACAAAATAGAATATTTAAATTAATAATTCATATGAGAAATTTTCAAAAGGGTAAATTGTAATTCGAGTATTCGACAGAAAAAAAAAGACAAAAAATAAGCTAGCACAAGCGGAGACAGCGACAGAAGGCAAAGCAGATACAAACAGAAATGGGCACACAACCGAAAAGAAGTTCGAGTTTTTGATCTATGGAATGCAGATGAACATAGTTTGGTTGTCTAATAACCAAGGACACTCTTGATCAAGGATCAAGTTTCAGGGAGGCTTTGTTAGCTCTTTGGTTGCTTCAACGCTGGACGAACATAACTCCCTCTCTATCTCTCCGTAAGCCCATGTCTCAATCAAGTTTTGATCTTTATCTGATTGTCTATCTAGGTTTTTGGGGTTTGGTGTGTTTTGATTTGACACTCTTGTTTCTTAGTTTTTGCTTCTGGGTTCTGTTTCGCAATTGGATGTCGTGATCTCCGAGTTTATTTGGCTATATATCCGAATAAAGACTGCACTTTCCGGATTCTTGTAGTCATTTTCGTCAGGGGTTTTCCTTTTTTTTTCGTGGAAACTGTAAACTTTTATGGGTTTTTTTCGGTTTAGTTACGTTAAACTACTTTTTTTCCTGGAAATGGGTCTTTTAATTCCTTTATGTAGAAGCCTATTCCTTGCTTGAATTAAGCAAATCGTTAAATGGTAATTCAATTTGATGTTATCCAATGTGAAGCTAGGAATTCAGGGGTGGATAGTGTTGCCCTAGTGAAAATAAGCTACTCCTAAGAGAATCCGTTCGGACTAAAGCAAAAACATCTGTTATATATTTTGAAGGAAATTTTGGTTTAATTGGTTTAAACTTGTTCTTCACATCATGTTATGAAAATATGAAGAACAGGGAAAAAGTATACTCTCTTGCATTGACAGCTGTATAAAAATTATGTAACACATCATGTGTTTGTTTTGATTGTTTCAGGGTTTTATCAACTCAATGGATTCTAAGCCAAGAAGAAGAACTGTTGTAGAGAATGGGGATACTGGGGAGGACTTAGTACTGGCCACTTTGATTGGAAATGGGGAAGATGTGGGTCCTATTGTTAGGCATGCATTTGAAATGGGGCGCCCTGAAGCACTCCTTCAACAGCTCAAATCTTTTGTAAAGAAGAAGGAAATTGAAATTGAGGACCTTTGCAAGGCCCATTACGAAGACTTTATTCTTGCAGTAGACGAGCTTCGTGGTGTTTTGGTTGATGCTGAAGAGCTAAAAAGTGAGCTTGCAAGTGATAATTTTAGGTTGCAAGAGGTCGGCAGTGCTCTCTTGATCAAACTAGAAGAACTTCTTGAATCTTATTCAATCAAGAAGAATGTCACTGAAGCTATTAAGTTGTCAAAGATTTGTGTTGAGGTTTTGGAACTTTGTGTTAAGTGTAATAATCACATGTCAGAAGGCCAGTTTTATCCTGCATTGAAAACAGTGGATGTAATTGAGAGGAGCTACTTGCAGAACATCCCTATGAAGGCACTTAGAACAGTAATAGAGAAGACAATTCCCGTTATAAAAACTCATGTTGAAAAGAAAGTAACTAGTCAGTTTAATGAATGGCTAGTTCATATTAGAAGTTCAGCAAAGGATATTGGACAAAGGGCAATAGGTCTTTCTGCATCCGCTCGTCAAAGGGACGAGGAAATGCTGGACCGTCAGAGGAAAGCCGAGGAACAGAACAATTCAGGATCAGCAGATTTTGTATATACTTTAGATGTTGAGGAAATCGATGAAGATTCTCTTCTGAAGTTTGATCTCACTCCTCTTTACCGAGCTTATCATATCCATGCTTGCCTTGGAATTCAAGAGCAGTTTCAAGAATACTATTATAGAAATCGGATGTTACAACTTAGTTCGGACTTACAAATTTCTTATTCTCAGCCATTCATCGAGTCTTATCAGACATACCTGGCTCATATTGCAGGATATTTTATAGTGGAGGATCGAGTGGTGAGGACTGCTGGGGGTCTTTTGTCAACAGATCAACTGGAGACAATGTGGGAATCAGCTGTAGCTAAAATCACATCCATGTTAGAGGATCAGTTTTCCCATATGGATTCTGCAACCCATCTTCTCCTGGTGAAGGACTATGTCACTCTCCTTGGGACAACTCTCAGACAGTATGGTTATGAGGTGGCTCAAATTTTTGAGGCGCTTGACAATACAAGAGACAAGTATCATGATCTTCTTTTGACAGAGTGTCAAGAACAAATCATAAATGCCATTGGCAATGACACCTATGAGCAGATGGTAATGAAAAAGGATACTGATTACGAAAATAATGTCCTGTATTTTCATCTTCAGACTTCGGATATAATGCCAGCTTTTCCTTTTATTGCACCTTTTTCCTCCATGGTACCTGATACTTGCCGTATTGTTAGATCATTCATCAAAGGGTCCGCTGATTACTTGTCTTATGGGGTGCACACAAAATATTTTGATGCTGTTAGAAAGTATTTAGACAAGCTCTTGATTGACGTGTTGAATGAAGCTATACTTTCTACAGTTCAGAGCACTTCTATTGGTGTGTCTCAAGCTATGCAAATTGCTGCTAACATATCTGTTCTTGAAAGAGCTTGTGATTTTTTCCTTCGACATGCTGCTCAACTATGTGGGATTCCGCTCCGGTCAGTTGAGAGGCCACAAGCTGTTTTAACGGCCAAGGTGATGCTGAAAACTTCAAGAGATGAGGCTTACCTATCTTTGCTGAATTTGGTGAACATTAAATTAGACGAGTTTATGGCACTTACAGAAAACACCAACTGGATTGCAGAAGAGGCATCTCAGAACGTTAGTGATTATGTAAATGAGGTGTTAATATACCTAGACACCATTATGTCAACTGCTCAACAGATTTTACCTATGGATGCTTTATTCAAGGTTGGGAGTGGTGCCCTTGAGCACATTTCGTATTCATTTGTTGCAGCTTTTCTTAGTGATAGTGTCAAAAGATTCAATGCTAATGCAGTCATGGTTCTCAACAATGATTTGAAGATCTTAGAAAATTTTGCTGATGAGAGGTTTCACAGCACTGGTCTGAGTGAGATATACAAAGAGGGCAGCTTTAAAGACTGCTTAATTGAGGCACGACAATTACTTAACCTTTTGTCAAGCAGTCAGCCTGAGAACTTCATGAATCCTGTCATAAGGCAGAGGAACTATTATACATTGGATTACAAGAAGGTGGCTACAATCTGTGAGAAATTCAAGGATTCCCCTGATGGAATATTTGGTAGCCTCTCCAATAGAAATACAAAGCAAAGTGCACGAAAGAAATCAATGGATATGTTGAAGAAGAGGTTGAAGGACTTCAATTAACAAGGGTTCCACATCTGAATCACCTAGTAACCGTAGCTATAATATCTCTTTTAGTTACATTTTTGGTCAAGTCTTTCTATCTGCTGAGGGATAAAACTCAATGAGTTTTTCGTTTCATGCTGATTGAGTTCTTGTAGAGAAACATCCATTCTATTCATTTCACAAGGTTGTTAAATCACTTGTGTTTGTTGGTTCTTTACATAAGGAAAACATGCCATTGCTGCATATCTACCAGTGCTTTTTATGGTGAAATAAAGACGAGAGCTTTATAATCAGAAGATTTAAAGAGAAAAAAGTGATTGAGTTGATTGATCTTGCAATGGAAAAAATTTCTACACAGGAAAACTCCATTATAAATTTAAAGGAATATGAATAAACTAAAACATACATGGTTCAGATTACAATCCTACTCTTCTGCATAATTGCTTTGAGCTTGCTTTTTTGTCATAAAAAAGTTCTAAAATTACTTATGTAAGTGATCAATACTGTTTTTAGAATAAGATACACTTTTTTGGTAAATTAAAATGTGTAAAAATAAATTTGAATAATGATTTTAACATTAAAATTTTGCAATTACTAACAGCTTTCAAATTATAAAGAATTATTATCAAAATTGAAATTTTAGTACTTAATCTTCCAATATAATATTTCCAAATTAATCAACACTAATAAATAATTTGCACACTGAAAATATATGTTTTTATTATATAGTCACTTTGCTCTCTCTCTTACACACTTCCCCTCTTCTTCACTTACTATATAGCCGCAACTATCCTGCCTTCGCCAACTCTTCCCTCACCACCGCGCCGCTGTCTCCGGCCGCCGCATTACATATACAGGTACCTTCTCTCTCTCTCTCTCGTTCTTTCTCTCTCTCTCTCGGGAACAAAAGGTGTAGTCTTTGTGCTGTATATACTATGGCTTATGGGATTTTCATTTGGGTATTTTAGCATATTATCGTAGGATTTCATATAACCTCTGTTTTCTCTACGTCATGTGTTTCTAAGACTGCAACGAACAATAAAGAAGTTGTCTTTTCATCTTTATTCTTTTATTTTGCTTATTCATGGTTAAATATGTTCACGAGACTGTATTGGATCGATAGTTCTGTAGTATCTATGAAGCGTTTAATTTATACGTTGCCAACCTGGAAAAAGGATTCTTTGATATAGCCCACTTGCTGAAATTGCAGTTCCACTGAAAAGATAGCGTTTTTATGTACTTCCATCCTCATCTCGGGTCCTAGTTATTGAAGTTCCGTCAGTGTCGCTGTTGAGTAGAAGTGAGGAATTGATTTAGCTGAAGACACAGCATTGTGTGATCTCACAATCGAAGTTGAAGCAATTAGGAAAATGACATGTTTTGTTCGGCAACGAATTGCATCCATCCTAGTTCGCCATATCTCCTCGTCAGCCATTAGCAGCAGTGGTAGTAAGATTAAAGTTCCTATTATCTATAAAAGCCAGGAAATAAATGAGGAAACACAGAATGAGCCCCTGACACTCCAACTTCTATCTTGGGGCAGAGGGGCCTCAGGCCAGCTTGGCGGTGGCACTGAAGAGATTCGGTTTTATCCTGCCCCAGTTGCCAACCTCCATGTGCTGCCATCTTCTTTCAATCTGTCTCCAACTCCAGGCCAAGTTCACCTTGTTAAAGAAGAAGAGAAAGGTCGATCATCTGAAGTGGGCATATCTTGTGGGTTATTTCATTCTGCAATTATTGTGGATGGCAATCTCTGGATTTGGGGGAAAGGAGATGGTGGCCGTCTTGGCTTTGGGCACGAGAATCCTACTTATTTTCCAACTCTCAATCCTAATTTGGATCCTGTAAAGTGTATTGCTCTCGGTGGTGTACACTCTGTTGCACTCACTTCCCTTGGTCAAGTCTTTACATGGTGAGTATCCACATTCTTGCTTGTAAAATTAAACCCACAAGCCTATCAACACCTCTTAATTTGTCTTCTTCTTTTGGTTAAACTCCTAATTGGGAACTATGTAGTTATGTTTTGACACTCAATCATGAAAACTTTACATGTTGGTGATAATGTTTTTGGTCTTCATGATTCCAAGTTAACAAACTAATTACTTGATCACAGTATTGCTGCTCATTCTGTCTACAACTTGTATGCTGCTATTGCACGCATGTCTTTACCAGAAAATTTGATTTTATGACTTTGATTAAAGTTTGCAGGGGATATGGTGGCTTTGGTGCATTAGGACATTCTGTTTATCATAGAGAACTACTTCCTAGATTGGTTGATGGTAACTGGAACGGGAGAATATGCCACATCGCGACCAGTGGGACACATACTGCTGCTATCGGTGAATCTGGTTAGTTATTCCGTTTTCGTGTACCAACGAAAGCTACTTATCTGTACCAAAAAAAAAAAAGGCTTGTGTTTGCCCTTGCATCTGATTTGCTATATGTGAACATAGGTGAAGTTTATACCTGGGGTCGAGATCAAGGGGATGGTAGATTGGGCCTCGGTCCTAACCCAGGCCCCAATGAAGGAGGTGGCCTTAGCATCCCTTGCAAAGTAAAAGCTTTGCCAGTGCCTGCCACTGCTGTCTCCTGTGGTGGCTTTTTCACATTGGTGCTGACAGAGGAAGGACAAATTTGGAACTGGGGAGGTACTTATGTCTTGCATCCTTATGAAAATTGATTGCATGCAGTCCATTTGACAGGATGCAGGTGTTATCTTATCTTAGTCAGTATGGTGAAGGGATTTAGAGGTGACTTTGGATACCTGGTTTTGGTGTTTGAAGGAATAACAGAAATATTATATATGAGGTTCTGAGATGTATAAAGTCTTTGCTACAAGTTGCAGTATAAATGCTGCCATGCTTCTTCTCTTATTCAATCCAATGAAAATTTCCCAACTACCTTGGATTGTTATATAGCTAGTTTCCATCAGTTCTATCATCATAGTGGACCTGGTTCTGTCTGCCTCCATTTTGTTCTATGTTTCTTACTTGGAGTCTTGAAATATTGTAAGACATTCAACCGTATATTGTTTGTATTTATTCCATTTCTTTTTGAAAGTGGATGCTTCACAATCCAAGTCCTCTTTTATCAAAATAATGAAAGTGTGTCAAACTTCTAGTTTGGGCTCTTGAGGTCATTTGTGATCCCTTATTTTAGTTTACTCAATGAGAATCTTTGTTTTCTACTCAGCAAACTCGAACTATGAGCTTGGAAGGGGTGACAAGATTGGAGGTTGGCAACCAAAACCAATTCTTAACCTTGAAAATGTTCGAGTAGTACAGATAGCAAGTGGTGGATATCACTGTCTTGCTTTAACAGGTAAAACATAGAGGCATCATACTAGCACTACGGCATTTGCGACATTTCTTTATCGTCTCATTTCCTTATTTTAAGTCACAGTTATTCTTGATTGTTTAATCAGATGACAGTAAAGTACTTTCGTGGGGCTTTGGTGGACATGGGCAGCTTGGCCATTCTTCGATTGAGAGCCAGAAAGTACCAAGGGTGATTGATGCATTGGCTGATCATCGGGTTGTGTATATTACCTGTGGGGGTTCATCGTCAGCTGCAATAACTGGTAACTCGAAATATTTTATCTGAAAAGTGTTCCTCTATGGTGTATGTGTCTCTTGCTCGTAACCACATTCATTCCCACAATACTGTAGCACCAGATTACATAGAATTGTCAACACATTCTTCTTGTGACTTATCCTTGGTAGAAGATTATATACTTCCATTTGTTCATACTCATTTCCTTATCATTACAGAATTCATTGCATGGTTGGGAATCAGGTCCATGTTCATGCATCCCTACACATTTTAAGTACACGAGCTTTTCTTTTATTTGTTAACATCTCTTAAACCTTGTTTCCAATTTCTGAAGATGAAGGAAAGTTGTACATGTGGGGCAACGCCAAAGACCATCAATTGGGAGTTCCTGGTCTGCCAGAGGTACAACCTTGTCCTGTAGAAGTCAAGTTCCTGATAGATGATGACGGACTGGGAGCATGTAACGTCTTGTCTGTCGCAATCGGTGCATCTCATGCAATGTGTTTGGTTTCGCGGTCAGGTGATTGAAGTTGGCCTACAGTTAAAAGCTGTATGAATTTATCAACAGCCTGGAGATTCAGATACTTTTTGCAGAAAGAGGTGAATACCGTTAAGCTACTTCAGGAGTGGCGAAAGAAAGATACTCTGTCAATGTTTCCATGTTAGATTCGGATCTTTGTACTCCACCACCAACTCCCCTCATTAGTCATTCCTGTGGCTTTGTGGAACAGCTCAAACCTTCTAAACTTCTCAGTTAGATGCTATAAGGTACTTTAGCAGTGGAAAGTCTCTTTACATGCTGCAGAATTACCCGAGCGTAGCTGAAAATTGTTATTTAATTGTTCAGTTTAGTGGAATGGCATGAACCAACAGACTTTAGATTCTGGTTCTAAATCATTCCTGGAAAAATCATGAAATAATAATCTAAATCCTTTCTTCACCATGATGTGTATGTGTTGGTTTATTCAGATAAAACAACTAGAATGGCTCCACTAGCCCATGAACGCACTATCTTTTTCCATTTTAAGTTACGAATCGAACTCCATATGTCAAGAAAATTTGATAGCGACCTTTTTATTAAATGGAGGTGAGAGGCTGTGGAGCGTCTATCTACTCTACGGGATGCCAAAATTAATCTTTTTCATGTTAAAATAATATTTTATATGAACTATTTATGTTGTATTTTTTCTGTAAAAATGTTAATTTTAAAAAATTGATCATAAAAAAGTTCAAATTTGTCTTAATTTTGATATTGTTTTAACTTTAAATTTTTGGTAAAAATGATAACATTAAAATTTTTGTTAATGGTCATGTCATCGTCGTGTCTCTCTCAAGTGTTAGATAAGAGGAAGCCTGATAATATGTAGTTTTACTCTTATATAATAAAAATTTTATTTTCAATAAACTCACTTATAATGTATCATGAAAATATTATAAAATTATAAATAAATGTGCATAAATATTTTGAAAATAAAGTAAAATAAATAAATCAATCAAATAAATTTAAAAGATAAGAAAAAAATCATGTTAGATGAGTTTTTTTTCTCTATATGATTATCATATTGTGTTTGTATTATATATAAATTTTATTATTTAATGAATTAAAAATATGAAATATCTTAAAATAATTTGAAATAAAATAGTGTATAATGATTTTAACTAAAAATTAAGAATTAATTATTTTAAAATTATTTTACAAAATTGAATAAAATTAAATTTTCTTTCTTTTACAACTAACCATATTGTTTATTATTTGGGGCATCGAACCCTTTCCAAGTTTTAACAAAAAACGGATTCCTCGAAAGGTGGAACTCACATTAAATTCAGTTAGGCACTTAGGCCACATCGTCATGTAGTCCTGGAACCAGAGACAATAACTAAATATCGGTCAAGCAACATAAGCATACGTGAGTGAGACACATGAAAAAGTGTGTTGTGGACATGTGCACGTGGACAAATATAGTTAAACCGACATGCGTGTAAATGAATGTACACGTGACATGCATTTCGATCGATCACAAGTAGACAGAAGAGTGTTGCAGACACGTGCCTATGGGATTTGTCAGCACTCTAACACACGAAGTACATGTTCATGGGATACTGGAACGGAAATAGGATTTGATAACTTTGAATATCTTATTATTAATTTTGAGTGTATTTAAAGTCGTCATCTTAAAGAGAAAGAGAAAAATCTGCAGCCCTAGTATTGATTCGCGTTGGATCACTCTTAAGGATTGGAAACAACAATGGAGTTGAACGAGAAGAACAAACCCAGAAAGGAAAATGGGAAGAAGGATGAGGAGAAGACGAGAAGTAAGAGCAAGGAGGTTGGAGGCGTCAAAGCAGTACCTTTCATTCTTGGTGAGTTTTCAGTTTCCTCACATCATTCGACTTCTTTTTATGTTCGTTCAGGTTTCCGTAAGAAAACTTACCTTGTCAATCACCATGTTTTTTCATATTAAACAAGTTCTCTTACAGTACGTAGTTAGTGAGTCTCAGCAGGCAATGACTGTTGGAGCTATTGGTTCTGCTGATTTTTGGCCGAGAAAGAAATAGATAGGTTTTTGCAGAACGAGAACTTCATTGTTTCAATCCAAGAGCTTTAGTTAAACAGGATTTTGATGTGATGGGGTTGAAGAAGGCATAACTAGAACCTCTCTCTACCCAAGAACCTTGGATTAAACAACGTTTATGTCTTTTCTTTGACAGCAACTGAAGTATGTGACAGATTCTCTACCGTGGGCTTCCATGCCAACCAGATATCATACTTGACTCAGGAGCTGCAGTTGCCCCTTGTGAAGGCCTCTAACATTATCAGCAACTTTGATGGAACAGCCAGTTTAGCAACAATGGCTGGGGCTTTAATTGCAGACTCTTTTGCAGGAAGATACTGGACCATAGTAATTAGCGGCATCATCTATGAACTGGTAACGGCTATCTAGTACCTTGTGTTCATCTGTTCTGCAATGGAATTCCCAGTTTCATACACATCTAATTCAGACTTTCTGACACTCACAGGGGTTGATTAGCTTTACTTCATCCGCAGCAATCAAGTCACTACACCCACCGCCGTGCCGGAATCTGGTGAACTGCAAGGAAGCTTCTGGGTTCCAATTACTGATCCTATACTTGTGTCTCCTCCTCATATGCATTGGCTTGGGGGGCATCAGGCCTTGCGTCCTATCCTTTGCAGCAGACCAAATTGGCATGGACAAAGCAAGTGTTGAATCCAGAAGCTGGAACTTTTTCAGTTGGTACTACTTCAGCCTGGGGGTAGCAAGATTATTAGCACTTACTATTGTTGTTTATATCCAAGACAACATAAGCTGGAGTTGGGGTCTAGCAATACCGACAATCGCTACAGGTCTTTCATTTATAGTATTTATAGGTGCCACGCCGCTTTATAAGAAGGTAAAACCAGGAGGTGGCCCCTTAACAAGATTGGCTCAAGTTGTAGTTTCAGCTTTCAGGAAGAGAAAAGCTGTGGTACCAGAGGATCCAGGGCTATTGTATCAGAATAAAGACCTTGATGCTGCTATATCTGTGAATGGGAGGCTTCTGCACACAGAACAGTTCAGGTAAGTTCCTGAAATATGTGAATTTTTTTTTATACTCTTACCAACCAATCTGATGCTTTTAGTTTGGCTTTTGATCTTTGAAGGTGGCTAGATAAGGCAGCGATAACGAAAGGAAACGAGGAAACAAATCGACCAAACCTGTGGAAGCTGGCAACTCTGCATAGAGTGGAAGAGCTGAAATCCTTTATCAGAATACTTCCAATTTGGTTTTCTGGAGTAATTTTTGTTTCTGCTACTACACATCAGGCCAGCTTTCTAATCCAACAATGTCGAACCATGGATCGGCACCTAACACCCTCCTTTCAAATCCCACCTGCAAGTTTTGCTGTCTTCAGTATCCTGACTATGTTAGCAGGAGTTGCTTTGTATGATCGTGTCTTCGTTCGCATTGCCCGTCGCTACACTGGGAATCCTGCGGGAATCACATGCCTACAAAGAATTGGAATTGGTCTTGTCATAAGCATCCTTGGAACCATTGTTGGTGCACTGATTGAGATCAAAAGAAAATCAGTGGCAGCTCACTACAATCTGTTAGATTCTCCCAAAGCAATCATCCCCATGAGCGGATTTTGGTTAGTTCCTCGATACTGTCTATTCGGATTAACAGAAGTCTTTAGGACTGTTGGGACATTGGAATTCCTTTATGATCAATCACCAGAGAGCATGAGAAGCATTGCCATAGGGCTTTACTGGGTAGCAAATTCTATTGGAAATTATCTCGGTGTCCTGGTGGTGACACTAGTTCACAAGTACTCTGGCCACAGAACAAACTGGTTGCCTGACAGAAATCTGAACAGAGGAAAACTGGACTACTACTATTTCCTTGTAGCTGGTATTCAAGTTGCCAACTTCTTGTATTATTTGATTTGTGCTCGGAATTACACGAGCAAACGCGTCGAAGAAGTCGGTAAGGAAGATGAAGAAATTGATGATGATGCTCCAAGGAATGGAATGGTAGAAAATGGAAAGTCTGAACCAGTTTAGATTTGTTTTCGGATGAAACTTCCTAGCAAAAATGCCCTTTTAGAACATAAAATTATCGAGTAGATAAGTACATCATCTGCCTGGAAAGATTGCTAGAGCAGTGTGCAGGAAGTCTATGTTTGATCCAATAACTTTAATGAAAAAGTTGTATATACTTGGTACCAATTAGTTTTCTCTGATGGCTATCTTAATAGAGCAATACATTGTTTTAGAGTAAATTATAATTAAAATTATTAATTTTAAATTAATTATTGAACGTATTCATTTTTTGATACTAAGGTAAATTATAATAAAATTATTAATTTTATTTAATTTTAATTAATTATTTAACGTATTTATTTTTTAACACATAAATGTCATTTATTAAAATAATTATTTTAACATGATATCTTACATTAACATTATTAATTAATGCCAAATTATTTTTACTACATATTGAATTTTTGACTTATAAAATTAAATAAAATTTATTTATCCTTATTTTCAAAATTTTTAAGATTATTCCCTTTCTTTTCCCTTGATTATGAGTACAATGAGAGCAAATTTGGCCATACCACATAGCAATGGATGACTTCACATTTTTTATAGGAATAAGAATTCCTTTTATATGAGCTAAAAATTCAATCAATATTAAAATTGTATTGTCTTTTATAATAATTTATGTTTAAATTATCTTAATAACATTTTTATTTGACAGTCATATTCTATAAATTTATAAATTATACCGTTTATATTTAATCTTTTAGTGATATGAACTTCTTAGTCTTTCAGGTGGATGCATAATGCCACTTACTATTAAAATCTTTTCATGGAAAGTTGATCTTCCTTCAAAATCATTTATGAAGTTTTCCATAACTTACTTCTCATACCAGACCAACTGATTGAAATAACATACGCTTTTTTAACGATTTTAATGAAAGGAGTGGAAGAAAGTATCGCTTCAGGAAACAGAGTCCCTTGTTTTTAAGTAATCTCATTTGACTGCTTTTTGTAGTACTTATTTCATTACAAGAAAAATGGAGTTTAATAACGAAAATTATTGACAAAATTTGTATACATTTTGTCGGTAATCTTATTTAGCGATAAAATTTATTGACAAAAAAAGTTGTCGGAGATACGACCATATGTAAATTTACCTACAGAAATTATACCGTTATAAAATAACCGTCAGTAAATAGACGGTTATTTTGGTAGATCAAAAAATTAACTAAAGAATAAATTTTTCTGTTAGAAAATTACCAACGGAATTGACTATTCTGTCGATAATTACCAACAGAATTGAGTTTTCTGTCGTTAAATTCAATATATTTTACTCATTGAATTTTTTTCTGTCGATAAATTTGCTGAAAACTATTTTTTAAAATATACCTACAAAGTGTTTAGTTTCTCTAGAAGTCACTACGGAGAGAACTTCATTATTTCAAGTAAAAGAATTGAAATATTGAAATTCATACTAAAACATAATTAAAAACAAAGAACTGAAATCATTATTTTAAATAACAGATATTTCATCAAACATCTTACATGCATCAGAAATTTATCTCAACATCACAACTAAAATCACGTCTTGTCCCTCCTATCACTAACATTTATATCTTAAAGTTGTTTTCCAATAATAAAACACATAAATAAATGAAAGTAATAAATATTCAAATTAATTTTCATCTAATATACGAAAAAACACATGACAATTTTTGCAAAAATATCTCCACCGAAGGACACGATGACAATAGTTGGAGAAGACAACGTCGACGAGCAGAAAAGAAGTCCACAACAAATAAATGAGCTCCAAGAAAACCAAAGAGAAGATGTAAGAAAGAAGGAAGAAGAAGAAAAGAAGAAAAAGACAGAAGTGGGAAGGAGATGTCAAGTGAGCTTAAATTTAAAAAGAATTTACCGACGGAATTACCGACGAAAATTTCCGTGGATAAACTCAAAATTTTTTTATTCCTCCAATAATTCCCGTCTTTTTACCGACAGAACAAAAATTTTCGTCTCTAAATCTATTTACCAACTTCAAAAATTTTTATTTCGCCAAAAATTCCTTCTATATTTAGCGACGGTATTTTTCGTCGATAATTTTTCATTACTAACTTGTAATGATTACTGATTACTGACGGCTATATTTTTCCGTCGCTAATTTTACCGCGATGAATTACCTCCAAATTTAGCGATGAGTATTAATATCATTGCTAAATTACTCAATTTTTGCGACGGAAATATGTTGTCCGTCGCTAATTTTCAACGGTAAATTTTTCGTTGGTAATTTGTTGCCACTAACTTATAGTGATTACCGACGGCTATATTTTTTCGTCTTTAATTTTGCCAAGATGAATTCCTTCCAAATTTAGTGACGAGTATTAGTACTGTCGCTAAATCACTCAATTTCCGTTGGTAAGTTTTCGTCGTTAATCCACATTTTTCTTATAGTGTTTATTGAATGGAAAGATTAGAATTATCACTTCAGCATATTCGAAAATAACTTCCCTATTATATAAAAATAAGGTTATATAATAACATATCTTTCTAAACTCTACTTTATTTCAAAATTTTGAACTAAACTCTACTTTATTTCAAAATTTCGAACCGAAGGATGGTGGATTAGAAGAAGCACATCAGCTGATCTAGTCCACCAAAAAATGAAGTCCAGGCTTTTTCGTCCCCGCTGTATTGAAGAGAAGCCATGTCGATTACGTAAATCATGTCATTTTTTTAGAAAGGGCTTGGAGTTCACATACGTAGGTTGATTTGAATAGGTGTTAATGTATTCCAAGCTAAGTATTAAGCCCAATACATAACCAATATTCTTAAATTTTAAATGAACTCATATAAAGTCATGTATAAAAACAAAAGATTGGCCTTTGACATGCATCATATATCACCTAAATCCTTAAAAAAAGAAGAAGACCTAAACCTAAAATAATTCCACAATATTCAATTTTACTTCTTCTTGGTACATGTTATGCACATTAATTAATCAATAAGTCATGCATTTCATGTGTAAATTGCCATGTCTTAACCAAGTTATAAGATAACATATATGATTAAACAAGATAACAGATTCTAATATATGTTACTTTCTGCTTTTTAAACATCATAAGCAATAATTTAAAAGAACGTGATATAATTAATTAATTTATACTAATTGCTTTCAGCATTAAAGCATTCAATTATTTAGTATCAACTACAATAATAAAAATAAATATGCATATAATCAGTAGTGAGAGTTTGGTAGAGTGCTAGATAGCTAGATACGATGGGATTATCACAACTTGTTATCAAAATTGAGAGTAGTAAGGTGTTGATTTAATTATTGTTGATTTTTAAATGTTAAATTGATAAATAATCATCTTACTAGCTCTTAAGAATTATTTTTTATAAAAATTATAATAATTATCATTTCAGTGCAATAAATCACTAAAAATGAATCTACCAATCATTTTTATAAGTTATTGGATGAATTCTTTTTGAGATGTAAGTTGCATATACATATTTATAATTTATCTAACAATTCTTATAACAAGTTTATCATATGTTACTTGAATAATCTAGGAGGTTGGTAGTCCTAAGAATTGGAATCATTGCAGGTTTCAAATGTAATCCCTTTTGTCCTGTGTGCATTAGTACTATAAAAAAAAAAGGTATGATTGCTAAACGTTAATATACCATCTACCAACTAATACGTTAAGAGGATGCACCTTCCTCAGTTGACCCGAAAACATAAATTGCTTCCAAGTTCCAAGAAATGTGTTGATTGAATGATTGTGTGGATTCTTCGTGGATTACGAAGCTGTCGTCTGATATAAAATACTCCATTCGATTTATAATAAGAGTCGTTTTAGAAAAATACACGCTTATTAAAAAAGCTAATGAAATTATAGATATACCCTTATTAATATTCCCATAAAAATACCTCGTGACTCCGGTAATCAGTATCTTAAATTAAGATGAGAGAGAAATTAGCTTGAAATTGTAATCTATATAATTAAGATGAGAGAGAAATGAAAAGTTAATTTTGGAAGAAAAATTATAAACATGTATACAAAGTCAAAAATGACACTTATTTTGAATAATTAAAATGTATCTAAAACGACACTTATTATAAATCGGAGGGAGTATATGTTATCTATACTTGCTGTATGCAAACATGTTCCTTATCTACAAACTCGTTATTGCTGATTTTGTGAGCCTTTTCTTCTCATTTAGAGTTCGTTTTATACTGTTTGATGTATCCTTAATTGGAGAGTTTGTTGTTCACTCCTTGGTGATTTGTGATTTTAACTGTTTTAATAAGGATGAAAACCATGTAGAGACTTGAATATGAACTTTCTATATCTACACTACAACATTAGGACTCTCTTGTTTCTCACCACCTTTTTAATTTTTGTACGGTATTCTCTGGCTCCACTATAGGCAAGCCAATGGTCCAGTTATGTCAGTTCTAACAGAGAAAAAAGGGTTAGGCGTGAGAGAAAGCTGTGGTTGTGTTCAAGTGTTTGAGGTTATGATTCTCCGGACAAGAAGAAAGGGCCAAATTCATCAGCTAATTGCTTTCAGTTTTCATCAAACTTGATACATTCTCTTAACACAGTTCCATCAAGCCAGCCATTGACTTCACCCGAGTCTATATGCAGTGAGAATTTAACATATAAAAACGGAATGATATTTGTAAAAGTGAGAGAGATTGATATTGAGAGAGGCAATGATATTACTCAAAAATATGCTTTGTAATTTTATAAATAAAAAAAGAAAATTTTCCAGAATTATTTTAACAAAAATTCTTATTAAAAATCAAATTGGGTCAGTCAAATAAGGTATGATATACATATATAATAATTAATTACAAGAAAATTTCTATTAGAATAATTTGACATAAATAACCAAAGATTTTTAAAATTTTTAATATCATAAAGTATTTTTATAAATAATTTAAGATACAAATAGTACTTTTAAATAATAGAAAGCAAAAGAAAGGTCAACATCTTATCGTTTGCCTTTCATTTTCTGCTTAAATGATGTTTCATGCGAAGAGAAAACTTGCAAGAGAGCAAAATAATTTCTTAAAAATTGGGGGGAAAAAAAAAGGGATGGCCTAGTTTCGAAGATGACACTTCCATTTCAGTGAGTTCACTTTTCAAGTTATTCTGAACCATTCACGTCAATTTGATCTCCATATATACACATACAAGATTTTCATTCTACATAACTGTGACACCTTTGAATTTAGAAGTTGCAAGTCATTGTACAACATCAATAATACAAAGCTTGTGAAGAATTGCCCACCGAAGACCAACCAGAAACAAAGCAAGGCTACCAAAAACTGAAAACACAGTAAGGTATAGGAAAAGCTTCATTAGAAAAGAGAATGCCCTAATTAAAAGATTAAAATACAACAGAACACCAAATCAGACCAATCTGAGTACAATAATTGATAGTTTTGAAGCTCACCAATATATCATCTCATTTATGAGTCATAAGTAGTAACAATATGAATCTGACCATTGAAAAGCTTGATATCGAAACGCCTAGATTAAACTCAGTTTCGTCAACTTACGTAAGGGGTCAGTTGCAACATTAAATATATTATCTCAACTTGTCGTATAGATAAGATAGTCAATAGATGTTTTTGTGTATATGTATATATAGCGTTATCTTAAGTGTAAGGTGGGTGTCAAATTCCATATCATAATGAGAAGTAAATAATTTATAAAAAAATTATTCTTAAAAAAATTCGAAATTACATACACATAATAAAATATACACTACTTCTAAGCATATGGAATGTTATATTGGGTTCAAGTATTGCATGAACAGATTATATTTATAATGTAGTGATTAGCTGTAAAACACATGATTAAGCCAAAAACTGAGCAGAACATTGGTATAACCAAATAACCAAAAGATGGAATACCAACACTGGACACTAGTGGATGTGAGAAAAGGAAAAAAGAGTGATCATACACATGGTCTATATATATATGTGTATTCATACTTAAATACCAACTAGATGTCAATGGAGTGGAAACATGGGTCCTACCCTACCCATCTCCTATAAGTTGCCTTTGATTCTTATTCTCAGTTCCTCACAAGAGTACAGTATATCACTAGCAAGGTTAGGAGATGGAACCAAATATCGAGTTGCAGAACGGAACCAGACCCAGAAAGGACAAACTGGAGTATGAGGAGGAGGAGAAGAAGAAGAAGATAGGAAATGGCAAAAACAAGAAGGTTGGAGGCATGAAAGCAGTACCCTTTATTCTTGGTAACTTCCCTTTTCTTCTCTTTTTTTTTTTCAACTTTTCATCATGTTTTAAGCTAATAACATCACTTAATTCTACTTTCTTTGAGCCCTTTGATGTATATAGATTATGTTATTCTGCAAACTTTTATCCGTTCTACAAGCTATAGCGCCATTATCAGAGAGTCACTTGTATGCAGAGGAATCGATGCATGTGACTTCTGTTGTCTATATATGATCTCACAAGAGAAAAGGTTAGATCACTTCACTGACTTAGCTCACGGGCTTGCTGGCGAGTGAATTAATGTTTTACCTAGGGAATAGAAATCTATATATAGTATTGTTATACCAGCTCTTTTGGCACCACTTACATTGTCAAATAGCAGCGGAAAAATACCTTACATATAATTAATATATATGAGATAGCTCATGATTTTAAGCTAGTTAGAGCTTAACTAGAAGAACTAGTGTTTGAATCTTAGAGATGTTCGAGGAGGAATTTAACCGTTTCGCACCAAGTCTGAAGTATACGTCCTGGTCTAGAAACTAATAAACAAAGAAAAGCTTCAAAGTTGGCAGGCTGAATGATAAGCTTACCGATCCATGAAGACAGTCTTCAAGAATGAAATAATTGATAGGCTGCGAAGAAAGAAATTGGTCCTTCACCGTTGCCTTCAAGTCAAAGGAGACAAGTTGGTGTCTCACAATCACTTATCCAATAAATAATGCCTTTTGGTTTAATTAGTTTAATATATTTTTGTCGCTAAACATGTCACATCGTCAGCTGACTTTATGATGAACTGGTTTCATGTCTTTGAGATCAGAGAGATACTTTGTACTTAGTTTGTGCTAGAAGATCTGAGTCATCTATTCTACTTAAAAAAATGGCTCAGATTTTCTAATCCAGGCTAAGTATAAAGTATCTAGACCTGAGTGCCATGTCTTTCTGTAAGTAATAATAGTCTTCATCCTTTGGTGCCAATCATTGACCGAGCCTTGTTAGTGGGTATCGAACTAATCATAAATCTAAGCAGAGTATGTAGGATTAGATGCTACATAGTGCTGTAAGTCAGCATGTTAGACTGAATATATATATTATAGAACATTTAATTTTTTTTAATTTTAAGAAATTATATTACCAAAACGGCAAATTCTCCTATTTACATTATATTACAATCCTATTATAGTATATAAAAAAGGGAAAATAACAGCCTCTACTTACCCACTAACTCAATCTATTCAAACCACATTCAACATTTGCAGAAACCAACGCCAACTTATTGCCAATCGAATAGAATTCTGCTTCCCATTTACAGTGATGACGTCCCTTATCAAGTTAACTATGTAGTCCGCAAGCTCATATTTGTTTCGTTAACTTGTTTGTAAAGCTGTCTATTCCTCTCCCTCCATAACTGGTACAATACCATCTGGAAAAAGGTCCTAATAATGAGACAATCCAGCCTTGCTTGCCTGGTTTTGTGAATAACTTCTGCAAGCATCTCATTCCATTCATAGGCAAAATTTAGAGTAACCATCATATGCAAAATTTGGCTCCACACAGCTTTGGTGAACTCACATTCAAAAAAACAAATGATTTCTACTTTCATTTACTAGCTTACACAACACATAAATGGAGTCAAATGTACCAAACTACCTGTCCTTTGTTCTCAATTTGTTTTTAATAGCTAGCTACAAGAAAAATGTAGATTTAGGGCATAATGCTTGTTTCCAAACTAGTTTAGACCATGGTACCTCTTCCATCGACTCTCTTCCAATGTTGCGTGCAGAAGAGGTTGTGAATACGCCAGCTTGGTTTGATGTCCAAGTCAACTTGTCCGGTATATTTCGCAGAATGATACCATTCATATAGCTAGCTATAGTATGTCCGAACCTGCACCTAAGCAAGCGATCTCCCTCTCGTACAACCTATGCAAGTGAGGCTTCCTTAGGAGATCAGTATCTACCACCAATTAATTCATTTCTCAACCAGAGAGGACCCCTCTCTGTCAATTATCAAACCAGAAAAATGTCTCCTCTCCACTCCCAATTTTACTCCTAATAGAAAGATAAATCAATTCTTTTAACTCCAGCAGACTTTTAAATATCCAAGAGTATTCATACCTCATTTGAAGTTGCCAAAAGCTTTGCCCACGTTTAAATTTTATTACCCTTGTCGTAAATTAAGGAAAACATTGTGTAGCCGGTAATTAGTGGCGTTTCAGTACGTACTTGTCAGCTTCGAGTCGGCAAGCCATTATATTGTTGTGTGTTGTATGTAATCACTAAGAAAAATCTATCTTCAAATAATTTGATGATAAGATCTGGAGTTGTTGTTGGTGATGTGATTTTCAGGTTTCTGAGAATATAGAAGGTCAGGATTAGGAATTGTGATGCTTTTATATGGATGAGTTACATCTGCAGCTACAATTTTTTCCAACATTCAAATATTCAAGGATTTGCTGTTTTCTGCTAAATCCGATCACTTAATTTTCGTAAGCAGATGCTTATGACAAAACCAGAAATTATGTTTAAACCACATCTTTCTTTGTCTTCTTGGACAGCAACTGAAGTATGCGATAGATTCTCCACCGTTGGCTTCCATGCTAACCTGATATCCTACTTAACACAGAAGCTGGAGTTGCCATTGGTAAAGGCCTCCAACATTGTCAGCAATTTTGATGGAACCGCCGGTTTGACAACCGTAATTGGAGCTCTGATTGCTGACTCATTTGCTGGAAGATATTGGACCATTTTTGTGAGCTGTCTTTTCTATGAACTGGTAAATTTCCATCTCTTATCTCCATATATGTTTCAATTTTCAGGTAAACTTTGAGCAGTTCATACAAACATAATGAATCTTTTGTGAGTCTTATTGCAGGGATTGGTTTGCCTTACCATAACTGCGGTCCTAAAGTCACTACACCCGCCGCCATGCCCAAATCCGGTGAACTGCAAGGAAGCTTCAGGATTCCAACTTGGAATCCTGTACTTGTGTCTCCTACTCATATCTATTGGCTTGGGGGGAATAAGGCCTTGTGTACTTTCTTTTGCTGCTGACCAAATTGGCATGGACAAAGCAAGTGTTGAATCTAGAGGCTGGAATTTCTTCACTTGGTACTACTTTAGCTTGGGGGTGGCCAGATTAACAGCAGTAACTGTTGTTGTTTATATCCAAGACAATGTCGGTTGGACTTGGGGTCTAGCAATACCAGCAATTGCCATGGCTGTGGCTTTTTTAGTATTTATATGTGGTTCGTCAATTTACAAGAAGGTGAAGCCTGAAGGTAGCCCAATTGTCAGATTTGCTCAAGTGATAGTTGCAGCTTTACGGAAAAGAAAAGGTCTGATACCAAGAGACGCAGGGCAGTTGTACCAAAATCAAGAACTTGATGCTCCTATTTCTGTGCATGGAAAGCTTTTGCACACTGATCAGTTCAGGTTAGCTTTTTTTCTTTCTTGATTCAAATTCAACCTGAAAGAGAGAAAAAGTAGGAAAGTTTCTGAATTGCAGGCTTTGACACATTGCAGGTGGCTCGATAAGGCAGCAATAGTGAAAAATGGGGAGGAAACAAACCCACCAAATCTATGGAAACTTGCAACTGTGCATAGAATTGAAGAGATAAAATCCTTCATCAGAATCCTGCCAATTTGGGCTGCAGGAGTCATTTTTGTTTCAGCCACTTCTCATCAGAGCAGCTTCCAAATCCAGCAGGCTCGCACCCTGAATCGTCACCTATCTCACTCCTTCCAAATCCCACCAGCAAGTTTGTCTGTTTTCAGCATCCTAACACTGCTGGCAGGTCTCGCACTGTATGATCGTGCCTTCGTTCCCATTTCCCGTCGCTTCACTGGAAACCCCATGGGCATAACGTGCCTGCAAAGAATGGGGATAGGCCTCTTCTTAATCATAATTGGAACAAGTACAGCCGCACTAGTTGAGACCAAGAGAAAATCAGTTGCCACTCACTACAATTTACTTGATTCACCCAAAGCAATCATCCCCATGAGTGTGTTCTGGTTAGTTCCACAGTATTGCCTTCATGGATTAACAGAAGTGTTCAAGACGGTTGGGCTGTATGAGTTCCTTTATGATCAATCACCAGAAAGCATGAAAAGCATAGCCATAGGACTCTTCTGGGTAGCAAATTCTGTAGGTAACTACTTAGGTACTCTAATAGTTTCACTGATTCACGAGTATACAGGCCACAGGAACAACTGGTTACCTGACAGAAACCTGAATAGAGGGAAGCTAGACTACTACTATTGGCTTGTAACTGGCATTCAAGTCATAAACTTGGTGTATTACTTAGTCTGTGCTTGGTTTTACACAAACAAACCTTTGGAAGAGGTTAAGCAAATAGATGGTGAAGACATTGTAGATGAAGCTGCTAAGAATAGCAGGGTACTAGAGAATGGGACACCTGGATCAGTTTAGACTTGTTCTAAGAGCACATTGTTGTACTATAAGTTATTATGTTTTTAAATGATGTCCAAGTGAAGAAACTTATAGCTTAAGGCCCTTCTTCTTTTGGTTTTAAATTCAATAGTTTATTTAATTAAATATCAATCAAATAACACAAAATTTGATTTATTGTAAAAAAAATTTAAAAATTGATTCTTTTTTTTAAAATTCTGTTGAATAAATAGATATGTTTTCTTCAATTAAAAGTTAAAATCAATCATTTATTCCTTCTAAAAAATAATTTTATAATACTAAATATTATATTTGTTAAAAATATAATATTACTAAAGTTTAAATCAAATATGGTAGCAGCTGAATCCGTCTCAACTTATTGTCATTCCTAACCTTACCTAATTAATCAACAAAACCAGAGTTTAACTAAATTGGGTTTTGGATGCTCTTAACTTAGTGGTAAGATGTGAGGCAAAATTCTAAAAAGTCATGTTTTGTGTGTCTTTGTCCCGTGGAGAGGCCCGAGAGGGTTTAGGGGAGTTCCAGTAAACCCTCCAACCACACACCAGCGGTTCATGTTCTACCGGTAAAAAAGAACAAAAAATAAAAAAGAAAAGACAAAAAACACTCGCTGAGAAGCTCAAATCCTGGAAACCCACCCAGATCTTGTCTTTGAGCCTATCGTCCTCTTAGATCTGAGAAAATATCTGGGTAGGAAGGGAGAGCTGTTGTTGGTGGGAGATGGGTGAGATTGCAACGTGCAGCAACAGTAGGAGCTCGGAGCTGTCGCCGGAGGAAGAGAGAGTTTTAATCAGAGACATTGCGATGACTGCCGAAACCAATAGTAGCGAAGGCGATTCCTTTTACTTAATTACGCAAAGGTAAACAAGCCCCATAGGCCCGTATAGATTCTCCAATTGGGTAACTAAAGTTTGATGGAACTTTTTATTTTTCTGTTTGGTGTGAAAATTTGTTGGCTTTGTTTTAATTTTTTAAGAAATCGTGCTTAAATTTCAGGTTTGATTCTTTTTCTTCTGGAAAGCAAGTAGCTTTCTTTAGTTCTTTGAACTTCTAATGATTTGGAAGCTAAGTATTTAACTCTGGAATGCAGCAGATATGGTCTTTGTGGCGCTCTTTTTTGTTCCCCTTTGTTTTGCCAGGGAGTTCATAACAATGATTTTACTTACTGGTGAACAGATGGTGGCAAAGTTGGATCGAGTACGTGAATCAAGAGCAGCAAAATGGCATAAATGATGGATCCTCTTCCTTAGAGCATTCTGACCCTGTTTGTTCTTCAAAGAGGCCAGCTAGTATTGATAATTCTGATTTAATTTATGATGGTACATCAGAGGACTCCAATATCAGCATTGAAATTCAAGATAGTCTTTTAGAAGGACGTGACTATGTGCTGCTTCCACAAGAGGTTTGGAGCCAGTTGCATTCATGGTAAGTAATATGGTTTTGGTATAATCCTGAGCATCATCTTTTGATCGTTTTGAACCCTTGTGAATTTTCTACACCTGCATTCACAAATTGTTTTTGTTGACTTAAAGCTTCAAAGTTTATAGCATTTTTTAGTCTACTTGTTATGTTGGAGATCTAGTTCCAACAGAGGATTGTATGCTTGATAGTTGGTTAAGGACTGGGTCAGATTACGTTATGCCGCATTTGATTGGGACTTTCTTGGTGAGCTGTTGCTGTGTACTTTTGCATGCTTTAAGGTCCAATCTTAGCTATTCAATCATATAACTCTCATTGGCTTAGACATTGTCAATCTTGGGGAAAATGTCTTGTATTGAGGGTTTCTCCAAGTTGTCCAATTGTCAAAGTCAGTGAACCTTTGGTTGGTCGACAATGAGGTGGTGAACCAAGTGGCATGACCTTTAATAAAGAAGAACTCCGATAAAGGAAGCCAGTAGCTCAAAAATGGAAATTTGGGTTTTGTATTTATAGTTGTGGCTTCTGATAAACTGTTGTTTAAAAGGCAGCAATTATTGTGTTCTTATATATAGGTATGGAGGAGGTCCAACATTGGCACGGAAAGTGATTAGCTCTGGTCTTTCGCAGACTGAATTAGCAGTTGAGGTCTATCCTCTCCGTCTTCAACTTCTTGTTATGCCTAAGGGTGACCGTTGGACTATAAGAATAAGCAAGAAGGTACATGTTTGACATCACATATCTTTTTATCTCTGCATGCTGTAATAGGGACTGCATAGTATCTCTTGTGAGATATTTGATGAGCCATTTGAGTATTTGGTCTCTTAGGTTACATTTAATCTCAATATTGTTGTGTGTTAAACAAACTAGCAGATATATACCCTGAAAACATTAACTACATTACACTGCCCATGACACCTTACCCCAGTACATTATCAGTTTATTTACTAGTCTATTGACACCGAAGACCAGCCTGACCATGGGCATCTCTTTTTAATACCAGTTCCCCCACCATCACAGTATTACCATCAGTGGCATTGAAAGGTCTAACACGTTTATAAATTTTTCAAGTGATGAAATTTGGGATATTTACCTAAAATAGTTTGACCATTGTATACATAATGTTGCTACCAGCTCACATTAGTTTTAGCTTTTACTTTTTGTTACTCCTTTTATCTTCATTTTGGGCTCATTAGTATGTTCAGAATTGATATACAACAGGCAGTGCCACCATAATAGTCATAGATTGGAAAAAATTTGAAAACTTGATCATTGCTTAGCCCATGAAGCATGTCAAGAAGTAGCCCTTGCTCATCCTCTGAAGCTTTTTCTGTTATCCGAACTTGAAATCTCCACCAGAAAGCTCCCTTTGGTTAAGCACTATCAATCTGTAGTTCAAAATTTCCAGTAGCTACAACCAATATTTTTCACCTGTTGTATTTAGCGATTATAAATTGCATGTTCAAGTTTTTAATAGTAAAATCAATAAAAGTTCTTTCACTAACTTGAAGTTTTACTGCTATGTAGAAACTGAAATCACTGATCTCTAAGTTCTACTTATTTTGGCAGGAGACAATTGGGGAACTTCATAGAAAGGCCTGTGAGATCTTTGATCTGAGTTTAGAACAAGTAAGGTCAAATATCTCATATATTTTGAACAAAATATATTTGGCAATTCTAGTATTTTATAATCATTATTTTTTCTTATTTTGATGTCCACATTGTTTCTTGACAGGTATGCATTTGGGATTATTATGGACACCGAAAGCATGCTTTGATGAATGACATGGATAGGACACTTGATGATGCCAACATACAGATGGATCAAGATGTGAGTGATAAATTGGTTGCACTGTGTTTTGGAACATTATGTAGATGTCTATTGCATGTGTATCACGTAAAAGATAGTTTCAAGAATTATATGTGGTTCCAAATCATACTGTGTTGTGTAAATATGAGTGAAATTGCCACCTTATCTGAAAACCATAGTGATTTTACCTTCAACTGCCGCAATTATTTGATCTTCTTAAAATCAATGCCAAAACCGTATTTGGAATGCTCAATTTTTCTACAGTACCTGACCTGATAAGTACTAGGGGGTTATCACTTCTGCTTTATATTTACCTTTTTTGGTTACTCTTACATCCAGGATTAGTTGTAACCCATTTGAGTTTGGATTTCACATCTCCTTCATAATTGGTACTCTCTATGAAGTCATTGTCTAGTCAAATAGCAAAGTACTGAACCTGCATGGCAACACCTTGAGTTCTGTTGCACTATAGCAGCTTCTTCATTGCAAACAAATAAGTAATGTTCGCAAAGAAATGTCTTCTCACACAACATGAGGTGGGAGAGTCAAGAAGTTATCTTTTTGAAAGAAAAATAATTCTAGATGGAATTGATGGCATTCTAACCTTAGTTTCTGAGGTCTGACATTGTAGTTTAATGCATTCTGATACTTTCTGCCACATTTTACTTGCACAATTTTTGCTTTCAGCATTGTTTTCCATTCCACTTTGGACAAGCTTTTACCCTCAAACTTTGACTCCTCAGTGACATATAATCACCCCAAACTAATGGTGCCAAATCACAATGTTTTTTTTGTCACACTGCTATAAGATATATAATCTCGCATTGAGTACAACCCTTTGCATCTACTTCATGAATGCTGCTGCCATAGTATTCAAGGAATGATGCCTTTTCTCTTTTTAACAGTTGGCTTTTCTTTTCTTCTACAATTAAATATACAGATACTGGTGGAGGTTCTAAACAATGTCAATGGTACTGCATTGAGTGGTTATAAGAGTTCTATTCAAGACAATGGATCTTCTAAGAAGGAAGCTAGTTCAATTCTTTTAGAGCCTTCTAAGTCAAGCTTCTCAATTGCAGGAGGTCTATCTGCAAGCACAGGTGGTTCAAAAAGCTGTGGTTCAGAGCTTTCACAAGGTCAGAACCCAATAACTTTGGGTAGAGAGTTGGATAACACATATGGGAGCAGTGGTGTTACCACAAGGGGATCTTCTGGTGGCTTGATTGGGCTGTTGAACTTAGGGAACACTTGCTTTATGAATAGCGCAATACAGTGTCTTGTTCATACACCAGAGTTTGCAAAATATTTTCGGGAGGATTATCACCAAGAGATAAATTGGCAAAATCCCTTGGGTATGGTGGTAAGTTGGGGATGCAATGATGTGAATGCCATTTGCCATAATTTTGTGTCATCATGATTGCAGAAAGTAATTAAACATGCTGTATGAAACGTTTAGTGTGGCTGCTTGAAGACTTTGTGGTGGAATACTTCACTGCACTTTTACTGGACTTAGTTCCAAGGGGTTATCATCAATTTACATAATAGAGTTTCATAGTTTAATGAGCTTGAATAAGGGTTGATGATCTTGGATAACTTTAAAGCTGGTTACCTTTTTCTCACTGCCTCTGTCTCCAAACAAAAATAGTTTATCTTATCCTTGGATCCTGAGGAATTTCTGCAGGTTCAGCATTTGTCTTTCGGATGCCATCTTTATCATTCTTTTGGTGAAAAAAAGGCCTTCTATCTGTTATTTGTTTCACCATTTTAATATATTCCAAATAACGGAAGTGGAAATAGATGTCTTTTTATGTATGTCATTTGTGGGACCTAATGTTGGATTATATTTCTTACAGAATACAACTTTTGAAGTTTACCTATCTACCCTTCGAGTGAATCTTTTATGAGATGTGCATAGTAATTTTGAGAGTAAATTTTATTTAATGTTGATTTATTTTAACGTTGTTTGTTTATGGAAGCAATTGAATTTGTGATGGCAAGTTGTTGCACCTGTTCTGGAATTAGTAGACTATGACTGAATCTCTATTGCCTTTTGTTTATTGAATGAATGTAATCCTTTTTGTAGGGTGAGCTAGCCCTAGCATTTGGTGAGTTACTCCGCAAGCTATGGGCACCAGGACGAACATCAATTGCTCCTCGCCCATTTAAAGCAAAACTTGCTCGTTTTGCTCCACAGTTCAGTGGATATAATCAGCATGATTCTCAGGTTCTTAATATCATCCAATTGTTTGTAGGTATGTAAATTGCTTGAAGTTGGCTTACATGTACCTATTATAATGTTTTCAGGAACTTTTAGCATTTCTTCTAGATGGTCTTCATGAAGATTTGAATCGTGTCAAGCATAAACCTTATATTAAGTCTAGAGATGCTGATGGTCGCCCAGATGAAGAAGTTGCTGATGAGTACTGGGCAAATCACATTGCTCGCAATGACTCGATAATTGTTGATGTGTGCCAAGTGAGTTTTACATATTACAAATTGTTTACCTCAGAATTTGATTCATGAGTTAGTAAATTGACATTGTATTTATTATTTCTGCATGGTGAGTGGTGATATTGTTTGAATATGTTGAAGAAATTTTGTGTTTCTTATTAAGAATATTTTGCTTGACTATGCTTTTTATTCTTTGGCTTGATTTCAGGATTGTCGATATGATTTTTTTGTAAGTTTTTACTCACTATAAGTACATGCTGAATTATGGTATAAACATGACTCTTTATGTTCATTTTCTTGTCTTAGAACTAAGATTACTTTTGTTTAGTGCTAAAGCCGGTGTTGGTGATATACTAATATTCTACTACAGATACTATACAGTTGTATCTAGATTATATTGAGATATAGATAGGCTGTATATAGATCTTATAGAATAAGTTCAAATCCCTTAAATTAAGGGATTAGATCAGATTAGATTAGATTAGATATATCTGGATATATTTCCAGATTTAAACTTATCTTGTAATAGGCTATATATAGCCGTATATTTTCTATTCAATAATATAGTGAAAGTTGTTCCCACTTTTGTACAGTTTCTTATGTTTGCTCAAGTAACAGTAAAAACATTGAGATATTTATGAAATGCCCCTGGCTTTTTCTGAGAGTTTTAATTATTCTTTTTCTTTCTTTTTCTTTGTTTACATGCTGTTGCATTTTATGCTAATCTGTTAATGTTCTTGAGGCTTGATAAGTAGTGGGTCAAGGCAAGTGGGTCAAGGCAAATGATGTTTCCCATGATGTGGATTTGCAGACATTCTTTGATGCAGAAATAAAGAAAATGAGGATTAAAAACTGCTACTTTCCCCTCTTTGTGTCGTCGAGTGTTTTGGAAAAGGAGAAGGATCACGTTGAAGGCTTTGCTCCAGAGGTTAGAATTAAATTTTCTGATCTTTTTACTTTTTGTTCCATAAACTTTCTTTTGTGATTGTTCAAAGATGCTTTGATAGTTAAAGGCTCACGTTGATTTATTTAAAGTGGTCAAATTGCATTTTTCCATACACATTTAGAGGGCGGTATAGATTATAAAACCATAAAATTAGGATCTTTTTGATATTTCTTGTTTTCCCAATATACTGTTATTTTTGCTTGATGGTTGATTAATGGTTAAATTTCCTTATGGGAGCAATACTTCCCTTTGGACTGTGCTGGCTACATAGTTATCTAGATTTATTGTTAATATTTTCGTCTGAAATCTATCTCCTGCATTTAGGAGTTGGCTTATAAATGTTTGTGTACATTCACTACTCCCATCTATAAAATTTTGTTAACTTTGTAGACAAGTTTGCAACTTCAGTTCACTGAAAAGTAGAAAGTGAAATTGTGAGCGTGTCTTCTGGTTTTTAAAAGGGGTTTTGGTTTGTTGATATATCTTTTGCATTTATTATTGCATGTATAAAAGCCTGTTAATGTCTTATAGAAGTTTGCGCTTCCATGGGATAAAAAAAAGAGAAATGAAATATATTGCCTCATTTTAGGTTGCTTGGGTGACAAAATCGGGGAAGTCTGATTTGGAAATTCCTATTGCGATTCGTCCAACTAGTGAGACAGTCATGTACCCCTACTTCTCTAAGTGGATAAGGGGACACCGAGACTTGCCTTTGAAACTGAACCAGTGGTGCAATGTTGTCCGTTGGGAGTTCAGCAATCCTACTCCATTTATCAGGTATGGTATTTTGATTCAAGTCAATGCTGAACTTCTACGTTATATTTTGTTGATACGTTTTTAAAGTTTAAGTTATCTAAATTGTCATGTTACGCTAAAATATAGCTCTCAGGTACCTTTTCGTCAGAGCTCTGTTAAGCTTTTGGTTTATGCTTGTATTGATACTTCCGGTAGATTTTGCTAAAGAACGCATCATTTTCATTTTCTTTGGGAGATATGAGAACCATCCCTTGTTACCAACATGCACATTCAGTTTTTGGATGAGTTATTTGTTTATTGTTTACCAGATATATAGTGAACATCTTGGTCTGTATCTCCTAACCCCTTCCACATTTGTGTGCTTAAAACACTTCATGAGTTCCTCTACCTTTTCAGGAGCCGTGAATTCCTTTGGCAGGAAGGTCATACTGCTTTTGCATCAAAGGCAGAAGCTGATGAAGAGGTATAAGATTTGGGAATTCAACTCAACCTTTTAAGATGGTGACAATTTCTTAAAATTTTTTTTTTCTTTCTTGTTTCATTTATCTTACAAAGTTCACGAAAAAGGCCAGTTCACTAAGTCTAGAAGACTTCATCAATTGAAAATTTTAGTTCTTTTATTTATCTCACATCACATTGGAGCCTATCCAAGGACCTTTTAAATTTGGAGTTACAGTATATATTCACTCCTTATTTGGTGATGACTTTCATGTAGCACATCTTGGTATATTCTCAGTTTTCAGTTTTTGTTAACAATGTTTTTATTCGTTTGATATAGTTTCTATTTGCCTTTTATTTTTTTGTTTTTTAAAGTTCCATGGTATTTGAAAATGAAAAAAAAAAAGAATATTTAGAAGAATTTTCGAAGCCAAACCTTTTTTTCTAACATTTGTTGTTACTTTAAAAATCATTTCCTACCACAGCTTTAATTAACTATCATGTTTCATTCTTTGTCAAGACTTATTATTTTTATCTCCAATGGGATATTGGATATTGTTGGCTACCAACAACTTTCTGATGACCAACTGGTTAAATTTATTCATAACATGGATTCTTTTACTCAAATAATCATATTTTAAAGTGCTTTTCACTACCACACTTTGCAATGCTCCATAAAAGAAAACGAGAAACCAAAACTGCTGAACCTGAAGCCAAAAGGAACAGAAACTACACTGACCATCAGCTCTTTGTTTCTATTTCCTTTCACCAGAAACTAGTTTTTCAGTCTGGTAACCACTGTACATGCTTCAACTTTTCCTTGTTTACTTGTTTCTATCTCTGTTGAAGAATGATTTTTCTGGTTTTGGAATTTTCATCATTCAGATTTTATTATCTTACGTCTTATATATACCTGATTTAAGAATAATTTCTATGTTAAGGTGCTTCAAATATTGGAATTATACAGACGCATATATGAAGAGTTCTTGGCTATTCCTGTTATAAAGGGTAAGAAAAGTGAGATGGAGAAGTTTGCTGGTGGACTTTATACAACAAGTGTTGAGGTATTTATCTTACTGATCAACTGTACATGGACAATGCGGAAATTCTGAACAGTTGTATGTTATTCTCAATATCTTCCTAGGTCAATACATAGGTACAAGTATATATAGAAATAAAGAGGGCTATTCTAGGAAACTAATATCTGTACATAGTGGCCTAATATTTGTACATAATATCCTAACTGATTTGATTTGCTAACTTTTAGGAGTCAATAATATCTAGGAGATATCCAGCTGGATATTTCCCAACACTCCCCCACTGACTTGTATATGTCATCCTCTGACTTGTATATGTCATCCATAGCCAACTTGGTAACCTGAACATTAAACTGCCTCTTGTGTTATCCCTTTGTGAGAATATCAACTACCTATTTTGATGTTGGAATATAGGGAACACAAATTAATCCTTTTTCGATCTTCTCCTTGATGAAATGCTTGTCAACCTTAACATATTTTGTTCTATCATGAAGAACAGGGTTGTTAGCAATTAAAATTGCAGCTTTGTTGTCACAATACACTTTCATAGGAACTGAAATAGGAATTTGCAGTTCTTCTAGTACCATTTTAATCCATAAAACTTCATAAATTCCATGTGTCATTGAACGAAACTCAACTTTGGCACTGCTTCTTGCAACAACACTTTGTTTCTTATTCCGCCAAGTTACCAAGTTACCGCCAACAAATGTGCAATAACCTGAAATTGATCTTCTATTAGTTGCACTCTGGTACTGCTATCGCTTGCAACCAAATTAATACCAGCTCTAGCAATGAACAATGTAGTTAGTATAGACTCACCTGGAATCTCCCCTTTTCTTTGGATTGAACACAGAGTAAGATCAATGTTTCATCCATATCCCTGTCATCAGCTGATAAGGGATTAAACAATGGAGTTATCAAGGAAAAGAAAGGAAGAATTTTAAACCTTTAAATCTGGTACCTTCTTCATGGATGAGTTACCCCTGTTCCCAGACGAAGGAAACCTAGATTATTCAAACCCAAAATTTCAACAGTGTTTGATTGAAGAAGGTGTCAAGAAAGGTAACAAAGCAGAAGCAATACTGACCTGAATCAGGACTTCAATCGCTGGCTAGTCACAAAAGAACTGAGATCTCAACGAGTTTCGCCCTCCTCTGAAAATAAAGAAATTTCTTAGTGACACTTAAATTGCCCTAACCCCCAAAGGTGGACTGAAATGGAACCTGAGGAAAGTAGCTAGCGAGAGCAGAACTGAGAAGAGGAGTCCCATGGATCGCCGCAAGCATTGCCTCCAGAGCATCGCATCCACTCTCCTAAATTGAGTAAATGATTGAAGATTCGAGAAAGGCAAAAGTCGTTTTGCCCTAATCGTCAAACGAAGTCTTTGTTGAACGTTGTCATTTTTGTCACTTTATGTGTATCTAGTAAGCTAAGTGGGTCTACCCACGAGGGATAGCCATTCAGATGTAAATCTTCTCAATTTTTAATGCAAATTTTAATTTCTCAAAAAATGTAGTTAGTGAAGAGTTGAAATCAATCCCACGAAGAATTTTAACGGTAAAGATTATACGAGTTTAAAACTAAAACAAATTGGAGGAGTTTAATTCACATAAATTTAAGAAGTTAAGAATGGTAGAAATCGAAAATTAACAAAAATAATCAGATCTGAAAATTCAGTAAACAAACCTTAGTTTCGGGTCACCTACATTATCAAACTAACATGGATCCTCGAAATAAAACTCAGTCCATCAACAAATATTCTTTGGGTGATGTTTTCTCTTAAGATTAAATGAATAGAAACATGTATTCTAAATATTCTTATTAGTCAACAACTTAGATACGATCTTAGGTTTAATTGATTAATATCTTTAAGAACTAAGAAACCAATGAACAAGTCAACACATGTACGACATGCATTTAATCAAGTTAAGCATCTTCTTAGAATTTCCAAATTCTAACGTAAAGATGGTAATCCTAATTGCTACTTTGGATTAGCAAAACTGAACGTCAAATTCTACTAATCTGGCTATAAATAAAACAAATCAATTCTTAGTTGCGCACCATAGAAATCATTCAATTCAATCATGAAAAGTAATTCGAAAGACCCTTAATATTTATCAATGAAATAAACTTTATTTAGAAATCTTACACATACTAGATGATAACGTGGTTCCCTTCAACCAAGAAGAAAGATTTAGCTACTCATAACAAAAGTAAAAACTAACAGAAGAATAGCAAAATACAAAGTCTCCATTCTTGGTTTTTTTTTAGAAAATATGAAAAATCCTAAAAACGAGAAAACTATTGCGGGAACTAAAAAAAAAAATTCTTCCGACAATGTAAACAGTGAATGTGTTTTTAATGATTTTCAATGTCCTCCCTCTTCCCTCCTATCGTAATCTTCAGCAGATACACTCCTCACATATTTAGGTCGCAGATCCCCAACAGCAAGACAACAACTTGTTTCGCAAAATCATGAAGATCTTAGGTGGATCGAATTTGATTTGAAATCAGATTCGATATCTTTTTCCTTGCACATGCCCACGCTTGGTCAATTATTTTTCTGCTAGCTGGGAATTTGAATTGTCTTTACTTTCCTTGCATCTTTTTGATCCAATTTAATCTTTCGTGTGTTGAAAAATCATCTTAGAACAATTAAGAAACAAGTCTATTAATTTTGAATAATAATTTCAACACATTAAAAAGATTTATATCCAAAATTAGCACAAAAATGACAATTTAGCACACTTCCTACCCAATTAGCATCAGTATAGACTTTGAATTGAACATTGTTCCACTTTTGAAACATTATACCTTACCAGGGAGTTCCTTTTAGATATCGTAGTATCTTATATACAACATCGAAATGTTCTTGGCCTAGAGAATGCATAAATTGACTCGCTAGGCTCACGACAAAAGCTATATCAGGTTTAGTGTGCGACAAATTTATTAATTTCCCAACTAGTTGCTGGTATCTCTCCTTATTATGATATTTTCAGGTTGAATTAGTCTTAAGATTTACACCAGTTTCAACAGTAGTATCAGCTGCCTTGCATCCTAGTAATCCGGTCTCATTCAATAGGTCCAAAATATATTTCCTTTGATTCACAAATATTCCATCCTTTGATCTAGCAAACTCCATCCCAGGGAACTATTTGAGGGGTCCAAGGTCTGTAATTTCAAATTCTTTGGCTAATCTCTTCTTCAACTCTACTATTACGGATGCATGATCTCCTATTATGATGATGTCATCTACGTAAACAATAAGAATGGATATTATACCTGTCTTGGACTGCTTGTAGAATAAGGTATGATCAGCTTGACTTTGACAATAGCCGTAGCTCTTCACAGCCTTTCCAAATCTATCAAACCATGCTTTAGGGGACTGTTTTAGGCCATATAATGACTTCTTTAGCTTGCACACCTTATTTCTCCTATAGGTAGCCTCAAATCCTGGAGGTAGGCTCATAAAGACTTCTTCTTCTAAGTCTCCATTAAGGAATTCATTTTTTACATCTAGTTGATGTAAAGTCCACTTAAAATTTATAGCCAAGGATAACAATACCCGAATAGTATTTACCTTTGCAACAGGAGCAAATGTCTCTTGTTAGTTAATACCATAGGTCTGAGTGAACCCCTTAGCGACTAATCTTGCCTTCAGCTTTTCCACACTGCCATCAGCCTTAAACTTAACAGTAACTAATCATTTGCAGCCTACCATCTTTTTATCTCTGGGGGAATCCGCAAGTTCCCAAGTTCTATTCTTCTCAAGTGCATTTACTTCTTCCATAACAGCTAATCTCCAATTTAGATCTTGAAGTGCTTCCTGAATGTTTCTTGGTACAAACAGATTAGTGATTTTAGAGATAAAAGATTTATTTATGTGTGATAGTTTCCCATAAGACAGGTACTTTGATATGGGATGGTTGGTGCAAGCTTGTTTCCCCTTTCTAAATGCTATGGGTAGGTAATTATTAGCATAGAGATCAGTAGAAATATCATTGGTAATTTGTGGATCAGTAGGTATAGATTGATCGTTACTAGGCACATTAAGGGGTAAAGTAGTAGATGGGTTACTTGAATTGTTCCTAGGTTCATTCTCTGATGGTTTTGAGAGGTTGTGCATTGTTGAGGTAGGTTGTTCTCTACTTCTCAATTGAGTCTTCGTCTTAGTATAAACACGAAGCTCAATATTCCGTTCCTTAGGAACGAACAGTAGTATTCCTTCCCTGTGGTTGAACCGAGATTTCCTAGCCTGGACATATGAGGAGTAGTATCTTTGGCTTCATAATCAAGAATTATATTATGATCAATAATGACAGCAGGTAAGGGTTTGGGAGTAATAGTAGCATCCCAAAAATTTTCTGCTTCATTAGAGTTCCCCCCCTGAAGGAAATTTTTTTGATGTTCCAGAAATGTGACATCTATGGAGACAACAATTTTTTGTGTTAAAGGGTTGTAACACTTATAACCTCTTTGACTAGGAGCATACCCAATAAAGACAAAATTTTCAACTCTTGGATCTAGTTTTGAGTTTCCCCTAATCGGGTTGTGAACACGCACTGTACACCCAAATACCCGAAGAGGAAAAGTAGAGCAAAGCCGATTTTCAAGAAAGCATTGTTTAAACACATCTAAGGGTGTAGCATAATGCAAAACATGGCTGGGCATTCGATTAATTAAGCATGATGCAGTTAAAATAGCCTCACCCCAAAGGTATTTTGGTACATTCATTGTAAACATAATGGACTGAGAGACTTTCAGTAAATGTTTATTTTTCCTCTCGGCAATATCATTTTGTTGAGGAGTGTTAACACACGTAGATTGGTGAACAATGCCTTTAAACTTAAAAAAATTTTCCAAGGACTTCATTAAAATACTTGGTGCCATTGTTAGAGTGAAGTATGCCAATGTGTATGCGAAATTGAGTTTTAATCATGGTATAAAAATTTTGAAAGATTTGAGCAACTTCAAAATTTTCACGCATCAAATAGACCCAACATAATCGAGTATGATCATTGATAAAAGTTTCAAACCATTTTTTCCCATAAAGAGTTTTAACATGGGATGGACCCCAAACATCACTATGAATTAAGTAAATTGTTTGGAGGGTTGGTATGGTTTTGTAGGGTAAATAGTCATATGGCTTTTGGATAAAATGCAATGATCACAATGAAGTTTTGAACAATCCACAAATTTAAACAAAAGAGGCAATAGTCTTTTGAGATAAGAGAAATTAGGATGTCCTAATCTATTATGCCAAAGTAAAATCTGTTCTTTAGCAGGGGTAGAACAAATACTTCTAAAGCCATGAACTTCTTTATTCTTCAAGTTCTCATCAAAGAAGTAGTAGAGACCATCTATCAACTTAACACTTCCAATCATCTTCCTCGAAGTTAGTTCCTGAAAGACACAATATGAGTCAAAAAATGTAATGGTACAATTAGAGTCACGAGCTAGTTTGCTCACAAATAGCAGATTACAAACTAGTTTTGGAACATGAAGGACAAATTTAAGGCAGATATGAGAGGATAGAGTTATTGAACCTTTACCAGCTACAACAGAAAATGATCCATCTATTATACGAATTTTTTCAAGGCCAGAACAACGGTCATAAGTATGAAATAGATTAGAAGAATAGGTCATACGGTCAGATGCTCCTGAATCAATGATCCAAGGAGCGAAAATGTATGGAAAGGAACATGATAAGGCATTAAAATCACTACCAGTTTGCATCACAGAAGCATTAGGGGCACTTGAGGATTCAGGTTTGGGTTCTAGTAGATTCAGGATGTAATTAATCTGCTCTTGAGAGAACTGTCCAGTAATTATCTCATGGGCTGATGGAGTTTTACTTGATTCATAGTGAGCTGAAGTTTTATTAAAATTTTCTTCGTGTGGTCCTTTCCAATTTGCAGGCTTTCCATAGAGTTTCCAGCGTGTTTCACGGGTATGACGAGCTTTATTGCAATAGTCACACCAAACCTGTGACTTTTCCTCAGTCTTCTTAGTACGGCCAGTAGCATTCCCAGCAACTAAGGCTGTGTTTTCAATAGTAGGTGTAGGATTTTGTTTGCCAAGCATCACAAACTGTCTACTCTCTTCACGTCGGACTTCTACAAAGACTTCCCAATGGATGGAATTGGTTGTCTTCTAATAATCCTGCCTCTAACCTCATCAAACTTAACGTTAAGTCCAATTAAGAACTTAAAAATTTGGTTATCCTCTACTTTTTTTCAAAAATAGTTATAGTCATCAGGGGATTTCCATTCATAGTGATTAATCAAATCTAAGTCTTGCCACAAACGTTTCAAGAAATTAAAGTACTTAGTAATACTGTCTTCACCTTGGTGGATCTCACCACCCAATTTGATAGTTAGTTCATACACTTGGTACTAGTTTCCCAAGTCAGAATACATCTGACTCACGTTGTCCCACAGCTCCTTAGCTGTGTGGTAACACATATAGTTGGAGCTAATATCCTCCTCCCTAGAGTTTATCAGCCATGTCATAACTATACAATTTTCAGCATCGCATATTCCTTGTGTAGGATCATCAGCCATAGGTTCCTTCTTGTCACCAATCAAATATCCAATCTTGCCTATACCACGGATGTACATTCTAACCGATTGGGGCGAAGAAAATTCTCTCCATTCAGTCGTATAGTAGTGATCTGAATGGAATGAGAATCTGAGGTAGGATTATGAGGAGGAGGTGTTTGAACCGATGGGTTAGAGGATTCAGCAATGTCGGACATGGTTGACATAGATGGGTAAGATTAGAGACAGTAGGTACCGGCGAGGTTTAGGACTGTTTAGGTAGGCTTTGATACCATGCAGAAATTCTGAAGGTAAATATATTATTCTCAAATATCTTCCTAGGTCAATATATAGGTACAAATATCTATAGAAATAAAGAGGGTTGTTCTAGGAAACTAATGTTTGTACATAGTATCCTAATATCTGTACATAATATCCTAACTGATCTGATTTGCTAACTTTTGGCAGTCAATAATATCTAGGAGATATCTAGCTGGATATTTCCCAACAGACAATCCTGTGGTGTAGTTAGTGAATAACAGGCCATCTTTATTTGACACATTTAGTGTATTGCTAGGCATTTATCCCCAACACAGGCCGTGGAATACAAGGTGCAACTTCTCATTGTCTGGGGCAGAATTTTGCGAAAATGTTTGAGATAAACTTTGAAAATGAGAAGGGAGAAAAAGGCATGGTCTGGCAGAACTCTTGGGCGTATAGCACCAGAACAGTAAGTTCATTTCTTTTGACTCAGGTTTATAAGTGCCACGTGATGACCTGTTAATACTGAAAGTATTATTATACTTGCAAAAACTTTCCATTGCAGCACTGTTTACATCTGTATTATTTCTTTGTTCTTGAAGATTGGAGTAATGGTGATGGTTCATGGAGATGATAAGGGGTTGGTGCTGCCGCCTAAAGTAGCTTCTGTACAAGTCATTGTGGTTCCTGTTCCTTACAAAGATGCCGATACTCAAGGAATCTTTGATGCCTGTGCTGAATCTGTTGATGCACTGTCTAAGGCTGGTATTCGTGCCGAGGCTGACTTCAGGGAAAACTATTCACCTGGTTGGAAGTATTCTCACTGGGAGATGAAAGGTGTTCCGTTAAGGATTGAAATAGGGCCAAAAGACTTGGAAAAAAATCAGGTGAAGAACCCCTTATTTGCTTGTTCGCAGTATTTTTGTTGCTAATTTTATGGTGGAATCCGCTAAAATTGGTTCTGATGAATTTTCTACTCAATCCCTAAATTGGTTTCTGAATCTTGGGGATGAGGGTATTATGGAGTACTAAGAGTGTGTACATGAGTCAGACAGCATAATTACATTCTTATAAAAGAGGATTTCCGCTTCATCTAATTAAATTGCCTACATCTGAAACCAAACAAAGAAAAAGAACAAACATATTGAACCATTGACTTACAGTATTACCTGTACCGATCTCTTAGTTCTTTTCGGTGGACCGATTACCTTTAGGATGTTATCACACTTGTTTTCTTTTAGGTAACTAAAGAATGGTTTGATGCCATGTATACTTTCTATTTTACAGGTACGCGTTGCTCGTCGTGATAATGGAGCAAAAGTGGATATAAGTAGGGCTAATTTGGTTGAGCAACTCAAGAATATGCTGGATAATGTGCAACAAAGTCTATTTAATACTGCCAAACAAAAGCGAGATGCTTGCATTCAAGTGGTGAAAACGTGGGATGAATTTAGGGAAGCTCTTAGCCAAAAGAAAATGATCTTAGCTCCTTGGTGTGATGAAGAGGTAAGATAAGCATTTTATTTCATATATTTCTAAGCTGTTGACCCCTTCTGCTGCTACAGTGCTATGCTTATTGGTTCTTTTGATTTGCTTACTTAAAGTTCTTTTTGATATTGTTTTGATAATTGGTTGTCTGTTACTTTAATGTCATGGGGAGAATATCACATCGGAAGTGGAATTTGAATTTATGTTCTACCTGCCTGTTATAGATTCTGACCCTATGAATGCTACTAAATTGATAGATAGGTTGTGAACTTATATCAACTTGGCGGATTTATTCTTGATGCATCAAACCTGGATTTTTATGTCTTACAATTTTATTTTTTTTCATTTATTTGTCATTTCTATTTGATACATGGCTCAACACCATTTATTATTGATCTTCTGTATGTCCAACTTATCAAATAAATCTTATCGTGCTAACAGAACTCCTTTGTCATGTTGCAGGATGTGGAAAAGGATGTGAAGGAACGGACAAAAGGTGAAATGGGTGCAGCCAAGTCCCTTTGCAGCCCATTTGATCAGCCAGAACTCCCTCAAGGTATGTGAAGCTCAATTTCATAATGATAGTGGTCATTGCTGAAAGTTCAGTCTCATTGTTCCTTCAGTTTGCTCCTTATTACCTGTAATTTAACATATTGGCCAGGGTTTTGACCTGGCTTTTGTAGCTCTTTGGATATTTGCATTGTCGATAAAATAGTTAGCTTGGAGATCTGTTATTCCAAGAGGAGTGGCTTCGAATTTCATAAAGCGATTTTAACTTATTTGTGTTGCTTGTTTCTATCCTGCCTTTATCACTGTATTCAACTAGAGGAGGATACATCTAAAGTAGAGGCTAACAGTAACATGTGGACGTCATTAATCAAAACGTTTGCTTTGTTAAATCATTTCAGGTACAAAATGTTTTGCGTCGGGAAAGCCTGCAAAAAGATGGACATACTGGGGAAGGAGCTATTAGAAGGTGAATTTAGAATCCCTTCCTTGTATTGTGCATGCATATTTTAATGCACCAACTTTACTTTTTGTTAGATTTTTCTTGTTTTCCCAGTTATATCATCAGATTTTTTTCACTGGAATCCATGTCAGGTTTTCATTTGTTCTCGGCAGTTGTTTCAGGTTGTTGGATGAGAAATAGTTTGTTTCCCTTTAGTTTTGATGTAACCTTTAAAATTTTATCTGCTGAATCTACACTGGAAATAATATAGATGCCTCTGAGGCATGTGGATTCACCTGTACTTTTTCGACCTTTCAGCGTTTGCAGGTTTTCACCAGATTCCTGGAATAAATTTATGTTCTGAAAAAATTGTAATTCTTGAACCTGGGACAAGTAGGACTTGCACTGGTCAAAAGTGCTAAAGCGAACTCGACAAGCGGAAGAGGCTGCTAAGCCGCGGGACCTCACATTTTAACAAGTCGATTACCGACCAATGTATCCCTTCCACTTGGTTTTCTTCGGTTTCTCTTCTGCCGTGATCAGGGATCTTTCAGCAGAATGCTCTTTCTACGATTGGTGCCAACCCCAAATTAACATTTATGCATTTTCGAATTCTCCGGCAAGTCTTCCAAAGAAATCTTCCAGTATATCGAGATTATAATATATGGTACTACAAATCAAGAACTGCAGTTAGAGGAAAAAGTAAATAACTTTATTTTCTAGCTTGTAATTGAACAAGCTTTGTTCAACACAGCGAAGGAAAAATAAACAAAGTAAAATGGAAATGAAGGGTTATACAAGATGGAGAGACAAGAAACCAGAAGATCAAGAAACAACATTGTATTACAGAACCAAATGTGTGGCCGGACGACGATTGCTAATGAAATTGCTTGACAGCGTTTCTCATATCTTCAAAACCATCACATGCCTCAAAAAACTTACCTAGCCTCCACAATTCCCTGTCTTCAACATCGTCAATGAATGGTTTTACTGGAATCGCATTTTCCGGTTGAAAAAGATAGCAATGCGGGTTATCATCGACGATCACCACCTTATTTAAGTCCCTCCCCATCTCAGACAAGTCCTTCACAAACCTACCACCAACTACTTTACACGAATCTCTGTAAAGCCTATGTGATATTAACCCCTTCAAGTCAAGCCTGTCGAGGACCAATGATGCATATTCCTTTAAGCCTGCGGTGAAAACCACCACCTCGTACTTTGCCGCCAAAGCCTCCAAGAAAGTGTCCACTCCTGGTCGCTTCAACACGTAAAAGTTCATGAACTCTCCGTCAATCTTAGGCCTAACGACGAAATCAAACTTTTGGGGAGGAGGGTCTGCGTTGGAATGAACTAAGGTCTCATCAAGATCAAGAAACACGGTCCTCTTATTCGACGATATCAAAGGCGGCAACTTTTCGTTGAAGAACAACACTCTGCAAACGTTATCATCCCTTCCGAATCCTTCTTTCAGAGATGTTTCTTCTGGATCACTCGAAAGTTTCGTTCTTTTCTTCAAGACCTCATATCCTTTGTACCGGCTATTGGGTGTACCTATACGAGCCAACTTCGAGAAGAGCCTGGCGAGGCGTTTCTTACATGAAATAATCGTTTTGTTGATGGAGGAGATGATGGCTGAGGAAGCACCCGACACTTTCGACGGAGACTTCTTCCTGTGGCGGCGTTGGTGGCCTCGCCGGTCCTTTGTGCACCTCGTCGGCGTCCTCTTGGCGCTTCTACACACCATTTCCGGAGATCAAAATTAGACAGAGAGAGAGTGAATTGAGGTACGTTGGGAGACAAAATCGAAGATGTGGGTTTGGTGAGAATTTAAATTTTGCTACGGTGTAACGGTAAGCAGACAGGTTCGGAGACCGAAGCAAGAGAAATTTAAAGGAATATTATATTTTTAATTAAATTTTAAAAAATAAGTTTACTTTATTTATTTATAGGCCCACCCTAGAAAATTTGATAATTTGGAGACACAATGGACCGTTGCATATGTACGGGACAGACATTAGATTTGGACTGCCCTTTCATTTCCAGGCTAGCTTCATTAATATTTGAAAACAATTGGCACATTCATATTTATGACAATGTCTAAAAATAATATGGAAAATGGATCTAGCATATCAACTATACTAATGTGCATAAAGGCTTTAACAATAGTATGCCATTCACAAGAAAATAAGCAATTTTCTCAACTGTAAAAGTCATTTTTTAGAAAATGAGTGTTTGAATGTAAAATAAAAATACACTTCTTTAATAGATATGACTTTTTTAACAGTTAAAATATAGTTTTTTTAGAAGTTCAAATTTGGAGCTTTTCAAAAAAACGTTTTTAGATTTTTCAGATAAATTAATAAGCCTATTTTTTATTCTCTTTTGCCCATATGTTTTATACATAATTCTCATAATACTTACAAATTCATTTTCACATTTGTTTTGGGAGTTATATAATATTATTTGTTTTTTAATATATTTTAATATATATTTTTGATATTAGTTTTACTGATATTATAATCCATATAAAAAATTTGGTTAGATATATTTTTATTTATGTTTAATATGATTTAAAATTATATAATAATTAATATATTGTGTTTTGCATATTGTTTAATATACTTTAAATAATATTTATATGCATAAATAATTTTTATTACAAAATAAAATATATTTAA
>JANITW010000003.1:2856543-2866566 GCA_027564335.1 Erythroxylum williamsii
GATATATCTGGATATATTTCCAGATTTAAACTTATCTTGTAATAGGCTATATATGGCTGTATGTTTTCTATTCAATAACACAGTGAAAATTATTCCCACTTTTGTACAGCCGGTAATCTTAGTTCACCGAATGATTTTAAACATAGAGTGTCTTTTATCTTGTGAAATAATTGTTACTTCTGCAATTTGGGCTTTTGGAGTAAAATCTATCATTGGACTGCACAGTGTATTTATCGTGAATCTTTTGTTGCTCAGTTATTGTTCTAGATTTCTCTGCATAGATTCTGTATCTTCGAGCTGGAGCCATGAATAATATCCCTTTTCATAAAGTTTACTGTTAACTTCTTGCCAAGGAAACTTATTTCACCTAATGTTGTTAACAACCTACCGTATATAAATTCCAGTGAATCCAGCTCATTGTGCAACTGTTTGGAGATTCCTTGCTATTATTTGAAGCTCTTTATATTTGAACCTTAATACTTTTTCCATTAGGTTATTAGATGCGAATGATTGGTGTATTTTTCCTTATATACGTTGTGTGAATACCATTTGCAGTAGTTCCTGTATCTGATCCTGCTTAAATTTGGAAGATGTCCCTCAATCCATTTGACTTTTGGGCAGGGACAATACAAGTCAACGTTGGTTTGCCCTGTGTGCAACAAAATCTCCGTGACATTTGATCCCTTCATGTATCTTTCTTTGCCGCTTCAGTCCACCACTACACGATCTATGACTGTGACAGTTTTTAGTTGCGATGGAAGTGCCCTCCCATTTGCTTGCAACTTGAATGTTCCAAAACAAGGAAGGTGCAGGGACTTGATTCAAGCACTCAGCAATTCTTGTTCCTTGAAGAACAATGAGGAGCTTAAACTTGCTGAGGTTTTTAGTTTGAACGTTATGAATAATGTGCTTATGAATATTGCTTTCGATGGATCATCTTAGTGATTTTGTTGTTTCTAGGTACGGAACCACACTTTTCAACAGTTTTTAGAAGACCCGTTAATTTCATTGTCTACAATCAAAGATGATGATCACCTTGTTGCATACAAGATTCCAAAGTCAGGGAAGAAGACACTTCTGCTTAGATTGATCCATCGCTGGCAAGAGCCGTGCGTATCAGTAAATTTATAATTTTTTCCTAATTACTCCATGTGACATTTTGGTATGGGTTTCATGGGAGTTTGGTGTTTAGTCCTTTGTGATGTTTCTCTTCTCCATTTGTGCATGTATGTTATAGATATGTGCAAATGCCAATAAGTAATAGCTTGTTTGGCATGTGGTCCCATGCCTATACACATCACACTTTCGAGCTCTTTAGGAAAAAAGGAAAATATAGTTATATGCATAATGATGTGCCTTGATGTATATTGATGTAATTTACTTTTCAGGCTAACAATTAGTACCCAGAATGGATCAGAGTGCTATCCCAACTGGACTCCATTTGTCTCAGTGGTTGCATGTGATGAACTTACAAGAGGAGACATTCAAACAGTGGTTCAGAGAATGCTCTCCCCTTTGCTGAAATCTGAGATACGGGCTAAGTCTGGTGATATTATTGACTCACTGACACCATCAAATACCTGCCATGACAGCAAGTCTGATGAAAAATGCTGTGAACTTTTGACAGATTCAGTCAACAAGAATAATAATAGTTCAAAAGCCACAGAATCATTGAAACTACCTCTTCAGCTTGTTGATGGAAATAATGAGTGCGTTGACCTTACCGTGGGAGAAGAGAAAGCCATTAAGGTTTCTTCCTCATCGACTTCGATATTAGTGTATCTTGATTGGTCACAAGAATTATTAAAGATGTATGACACTCATTTCTTGGAAAGCTTACCTGAAGTATGCAAATATGGGCCTGTGAATAAGAAAGCTCGTACTGAACCTCTTTCCCTTTACACTTGTTTGGAAGCTTTTCTCCGAGAAGAGCCCTTGGTACCAGAAGATATGTGGTTAGTGTCCAATTGTTCCCATTATCAACTGCTTGCTAGAAAGCAGACTTGTCCTTCTTGACATATATATTGCCTTGTTTTGTCATTTTGTGAAGTTGCATACGTTCAGGTTATCTTGCCCATTTGAAGCTTTCTACGTTTCCTTTTACATTTCTTTTCTCGTGTTGTAGTCTATTAATCCTGTTTCATTTGGATGAATTATGTGTTAGCATGACCTACAGTTCTAGTAACTAATCTGTTCTAATACAAGGAGCAGAAACAACTTCAATAAAGCGACTAATGTCTTGAATTTGACAGGTTATGCCCAAAATGCAAAGAACGTCGTCAAGCAAGCAAGAAGCTCGACTTGTGGAGGCTTCCTGAAGTCTTAGTCATCCATTTGAAGAGGTTCTCGTACAGTAGGTCAATGAAGCATAAATTAGAAACATTTGTGAACTTTCCCATTCATGGCTTTGACTTGACAAAATATGTAGCCAACAAAAACAACACCCAACGTCAACTCTATGAACTCTATGCCTTAACAAACCATTATGGTGGCATGGGGAGTGGACACTACACTGCATATATCAAGGTGAGTGTAGGACTCATTGTGACTTCATGGTCATGAATGCTGAAATAAAACTAAAAATAGTAATACTAGTCTAAAATAATAGTTTTTTTTATTACCATCTAATATTCTGTCGAATGTGCAGCTCCTTGATGAGAATAGGTGGTATAACTTTGATGACAATCATATATCACCAATAAATGAAGAAGAAGTAAGGTCACCTGCTGCATATGTTCTCTTTTATCGGAGACTGAAGTGTGCTGACGCTGCTAGTAATGGGCAGCCTGATGCAGCTTATTCCAATGGGTCATCCCACAAGTGAACTCCATGATCATGCATGTATATTGCTACACTGGAACAATCGTTTTCAGGTATCTAAATTACTATGAAGAATGTACAAATTCAAGAAACTGTTGAAACTTGCCAGTTGGCTTTCACATTTTTAGATTGGCAATCTAATTAGTTAAAAGTTTTGAAATTTGAAAATTTTCTCTGTATGTTCAAATTATTCTTTGTTGTCATTCCATTGCAATCTGCGAGCATTGAGGATTGAATTCGACAATCTTGATAATATGAGAGACAAAACATCTGTCTGCACAAACATTTGCTTATATGAATCACAACTTGTAAAACAAGCTGAACGTTCAGTGAATTAGTGTTCTTCAAAAAGACACTCTAGATTGACATATCCTACTGTTAAAACTGAAAACGAATTAGTGTTCTTCAAAAAGACACTCTAGATTGACATATCCTACTGTTAAAACTGAAAACTAGTAGTAGATTTCTACCTGTGGCCATCCCCATATTTGCTGAACCTACAAAATCGAACCATAGGAAGAAAATGGAAATAAATTTCTTTTGAGGTTTCCATGGAAATTAGGTTCACATTGAAATAATAATGAACAGTGACTTACTAAGCGCCACGAGTTATGGCTTCCTTTTCAACTTCCTGAAATCTTTTTTTTGTTAAGCTTTTATGATTGATTTGGTTTTACAGGCAAAAGGGCTGATACTGCAGATTCCAAGCTTTTTACAGAACTAGTGGTAGTAGAGACATCATTGTGCTCCAACCAGTGCAAGAACTGATTTATTCCAAGCATGAGGAACTTGTACTATTTTTATCTGTAGTTACAGGTGGTTCAATCCTTGAGCTTATGAATTCTAAGCAATTCCGTGAGGAATTATAAGCGGTGAAGCTTATTGGCATGCGTATCATTGAGCAATTTAACTATGCAAAGAGAGAAGAAATTGGACTATGAGTGCTCACATTTTGTATAAATTAAGTAGAATATACGGCCTTGGATTGGGGGGTCATTGGAAAAAAACATGAATACATTCTTAGACTGACCTTATTATGGGACTCATAGTTTGATTTCCCTTCTTGCAAGCAGTAAGGCTTGGACGTCATAAGTATCTTGTTCTCTTAACATGTCATTGATCACTGGATGGTTGCTTACAACACAACAATCGATACAACTCCATAGTCGAAGCCCACAGAAAACTGTCAGAAGTAAGACATGGTAGGTACTATCAGGATGGTTATGGTGATCAAGTGACTGCAATAGTTTTTATTATAATTTATGTTGTAATTGGTCAATCTTTGATCATTCTATTTGGCTTTTGTTACTTAAAAATCAAGTAGAAGCATATGTTGTTTGTTTCACTTGCAGGAAGTGATCTGTGATTAAACAACAGAATTTGTTGGATATAGACATCGGGTTTTCATTTAGGCAATGCACTTTCTCTGTCTGCATGCTTAACTCCTTTCCCAGACAGATTCTCGGGCCAGCATCTCGCGCACAGAACTTGAAATGAACTCTTTTGCCTGTATGTAACCATTATCGAGCCACCTTTCAGGTAACTCACGGCAATTCTCTCCCCACAGATTTTCCATCCTCCCCATGCCATATGCAGGTGGCAATGGATCGAGCCTGGACCCCCAAAGTCCAAGCTTGAGGCCGAGAAGATTTAGGCTCAAACCAAGCTATAACTTGTATCAAACTTATGTTAATTTGTTGACTTCAAGCCGGATTGTTCGATTTCTCATATCCGATCGGGTTTGAAAAATTGCTTCAAGTTCAATCAGAATCGAAGACCTTAACTGGAGCCTGATTGACCTGGGCTTTTTACCTTTGCCTAAACGTAGATCAGAAACCATCCCCTTCAGCGGCCTTCACCATCTCTTCTCACACTACTCGGTCTCAGTCCCCCAACTCTCTCGTCAAGCAGATTAATGCACTCTTAGCACGAAATTGGGTTGTACGGCCTCTACAGATCTATAGGGAGGACAACAGATGCGCGGATTGGCTTACCCATTCAGCAGATACTTCTGGCCACGGATTGTCCATTCTCTATATTTAACTTACAAGGTGCCTCCCATTCTTCTTAGAGGATATGGCTGAGATTTGTTTCCCGAGATTTTGATGTATCTGTTCTTATTTTCCTTGTAATAAAAAAAATAAAGAAACCATCCCCTTTCACAACCCGGTCATAGCAATCGCTGGTGGGCAAAGTCTTAATGCCTCTGAAATTGCCTCGTGCATGTAAGGCATGTCTCCGAGTTCATCAAAGCATGTGAATCTCACCATTGTTTCCATTAACCCCATAACCTAAGATAGTCTTGTAAATAAATCGACCCAAATGCAGAAAAAGGAAGACTAAGCGTTGTGACATTATTTTGAACAGTCATCTAATCAAAGTCTTAGTGTTTTTCTCTTTCATGTAAGTGAAATTTATAGTAATTATTTTTCAGGTACCTAATGAATAAATATTTATATAATAATATATATTTTGAATAAATTATTTAATAATTTAACACTTCAAAGATAAATTATTTGATGAATTAGTTACCTAGAATTTTAATTAGATGATGGATTCGATTCAAACTAACAAATCAATATTGTGTATTGCAATAACTTAAGATACCTTTAAGGAGATATGTACAAAGCATTTTTGAGAAACCAAAACTAATTCAGACCTGTAAAATCAAAATTTTAACACTTACATATGGAGAGAAAATTCTGATGATATGATGTGGAAGAAATGATACTTCTTTGCTACAATTTCACGACTCATACTTGAACCTTTACAGCTTTGTATTTGCATTACAGAAATACATGAATAATAAGCATTCTTCATGATCTTCCAAAGTGATTCACACCGCCAAGAAATTGCATTATTTTGTATTACTAAATGACTAATGCTTCTATGCCTCATCCACTAGTTCGAATAAAAAAACGGTCCATGCGATGCTGACGTAGTAGTCTATATGAGCTTCTACTCTTATTTTCAACATCATAGTGTGGTTCTGTCTGATTTTGGACGCTGCTATTTGGATTCATGAGATTGGTTGATTCTGGATCAAAGATACCTGCAAAATAACAAAAGCACGCCGTGGGTTGATTTCCGGTAGGCCCCTCCGATGCTCAAGTTAGCTTTTTGTGAGAACTTTTGATAGCTGGTAAGTAAAAAAAAATAGAGTTATTGGAATCGTACCTTTTTCATGATGAGGTAATGAATTTATACGACTAATATCTTTAGAAATTAGGTTAATCCTCAAGGGATGGGCCGATCGGCCCATACGCTATTTTGAATCTGAGCTTGAACCTAACACGACTGACCTAACTATCATCAGTGTTCTTTTCCATGTGACATTTTTATTCAAAACTTATTATTATTTAGAACTTTGATACTGGCTAGACGATCCTATGATAACTCAAATCCTATGAAAACACCAAATAAAGAGAATGTGCTTCGTCAGAAGTCTAATGGGTTGGTAAGTCCCATCAACCCCAGAAGGCGCCATTTGCAGTAAGGCATGATCTTATCGTGTTTTTTTTTTTTTTTGTGTCAACTTAAATTTGGATGTGGAAAATCGCAGCTGTCTTTCATTGTCGGTCATAAAAGTGAATGATGTAAGTGCGTGTTTGCCACTTTCCTCTTAGATTATATACATGCCATTGAAGGTTCTTCTTGATTAAGGTGCATGATAAGGATGATTTAGCTAAACTAAGCGCTATTAGTAATCTGAAAATGCTTGACAAAAGTTGAAGACGTGCGTTTTTCCAAACATTAGTTGATTAATACTTAAATGGCAAATTACTAAAGTGAGATGCAAAAACCGTAGCCGTTGTTAATTATATAGTGATTTGCAGCCAATGGCAGAATCTGACCACTTCCGTCTGGTGTTGGACAATATGATAAATTAGGAAGGCTGATGGCACTTGCATGCGTTGTGCTCATTAGGACCATGAAACGAAGTAGGCACTAGTTGCTGTCGAGCCATAAAAGAAATCTCTGTTTGAGAAAAAGGGTTTTGCATCTTTTTCATGTTGCAATCCATCGTAAAGATACCATACATTGTGTATTTGCTTCGGCGTGGAAATTTCAATTCCACAATCACACAATGCTTCTTTAACATACTTTTACTTTGTCTATCGACTTTGTTCTGGAAAGAAGTAGCATCAAGAAACAATATGTCTTGTTTAATTTAACATTTGTTGTTCTGTGAATGGATTCCACTAAAACTTGATCAGCCAACATGCCTACTGTCTCTAGGTGAGAAAAAAATTGAAATTGTTGGTTCATATCTAAGAGGAATCTGACATTGATAATGTCAATTTCACCACTTAATCCTCATGTTTAACTATTTTTTAATTATCGTGTTAATCTTATTCAGATCGTTAATTAGATACGAAAGGTCTTACCACATCATTTATGATGTTTATTTTTTTTATTACAATGTCTAATGGCTTACATTAATTTCTTAATTGTAGTCAAAATGCATATATTATTGGTGAAATCAGATCCTTGTAATTAATATCTATAAATTGTGATGTACCTTAGTTATAAAGGCCTGTAAATAATTAATAATTATCGATCGTAAAGGTATCCATTGACAAAGACGAGTGAAAGGTCCATCATGCAAAGTGTTGAATATCAAACACTCTCATGATGATGTAGCTCAACTTTATAAATTGACATTTGCGATTGTCATGCACCAAAGAGTACCACTTTGATTATACAAACGTTTGAAAAAAAAGGCAAACAAGCAAACAAACGAAGAATATTGGATTATGCGTTCTCCACTTTCTTCTTTCAATTTACTGTATTTTCATCTTCAAATGGTAATGATGTTTAAACGAAGAGGAGCAAAGGTAATCCCTCCAATGGAAAGAAAACGAAAACCAGATCAGATCACTTTTCTTATATATGGTTTTAGTGATAAGTTCGATGGAGTCTGCTAATTTCATCAATTGGGATCGATGTGGAGAAACGTAGATGAATTTACATGGTTGTTGCAAAAGCAACAAAATCATTACATATTTGTGGGTAGGTCTAAGAGATCCAATAAGTGTAAAGAAGTTGAAACTTTGAGATGTTCAACTATATACATCACGAGTTCAACTGTATACATCACGAGTTTTTTAAAATCTATTTTAGATAAATAATTTTAAAGAAGTAATTAAAAAAAACCATGAACACGGTCTTGAAAAGTTGGAAAAGAAAGTGGTCAAGTGGACATGAATATAACATGTTTTATTAAATTAATCTAAATATTACCTGCGTACGAGTTCTTTACACGTGAAAAATTTATAAATTTTTCTTCACGCATAAAGAACAGAAAGAATGTAGAGTTGATTATATGAAAATTAGTGGTCTGTGCATACGTCTTCTTCTGTCTCCACTGTTCTAAGTCTAACTCGCACACTATTATTAGAGATGATTAATCATGTTTTTGTAATCATGCCCAAAACTTAAACTAACACATTTAACTCCATTACATAATGTGAGTGGACCTGTAAAGGCTAATTGAAGGATGCCAATAGGATTTTAGAGGTCAAATAGGTTAATGAAAGTTGACAAATCCGCAATGTATCTTCACTGATGCATCATGTCAGTTTTCAATAATTTCTCTTGGGATGTTGCTTGGCATAATCTTCTTTTGAAAAACTCTCTCGACCTGAAAAAATAGAATGCAAAATAAGAAGATGAGCAACATGACTCTGTTTGTGAATTGTGTAAAGTGTTAGTGGAAAATCGTAATAATTTATTCTTTAATTGCACCTACTTTAAAGTGGTACAGGGACGCATTCAACAATTGCTAGGAATAGTTGTATAATCACTGGATTGAGGCAAACTCTTGACAAGCTTATTTCTCTAACTAGACTGGAATAATTGAATGTTATTCTCATCAAAATCGCTTTTGTAACCACTATTAATTTATTCACTATGGAAACAAAAGAACAGTAGGCTATACAATTGTGGGTCGTAGCATAATCTGGATAAGAGCTGTGTTTATTGCTGTTAAGATATATTTTATATATTTCATTATTTAATTTTAACATTTTTGATAATTGGATATTCAAGATAATAAAAGTCTTATAATTAAAATTAAGATGAGGTGTAACCAAATAACACTTCTTGTTTGAATTGGATTTTTGGATAATTGTTTAAGTGTGAAAGAACTCTATCTTCAATAGATGTGTGTGAGTGTCACATTGATGTGGGTAAAAAGACATCGTGAGTAACTAGAAAATTGTATGCGTGCGTGACTCCTTCTTTGTCTGTTTTGGATGGTTCCACGATCAGTGTGAATTTGTTAAAAAGTGCATGGAAGGACCGATATGCTGATCTTTATAATGGTATAATTCTATCTTGAGCTGCAATGTTTGTTGATCGATTTCTTTGTGAGTGCGAAATCTTGGAGTATTTATGACTAGGTGTTGATCTTTTGGTATGTGGCTCACGGTTGGGTTGTTCTGCATATTGTGTGTGTCCTTGCAATGTTAATCCTGGTATGGGTTCTGTTGGATTTTGTATGAAGGCTTGTTTGTTTGGTTTGTCATGCTTGATGTCTTTCTGCTGTAATTGTGAGTTAGCACTGCAATTTGTGTGAATCAGTCCATAATTTGTGGTGACAATTTTCAGATCTATTTCAGTAATGCTGAACATATTGAAAAGTTCTTCTTTTCTATCTCAAGTATATTCTATTTTGTTGTTAGTTAGTTAATCACTTAGAGTTATTCATTTATAGTTCTTTCGTTAAAAGATTATTGAAAAAATCTTTTTTTTTTTGAAATTTTAAGATATTATAAAATATTAAAGAACAACGTTTACAATGTACAAGAAGGCAAACTAAGACAAGTAACTCAAAAAAGAGAAAGTGGCGTGCATGCCACTATCACATATGCCACTGCCACATGGAAATCAAGTGGAAATAAAATATATAGTAACCAACATCAAGCTACAACTAGAGCTGCTAGCGTCGTCTCATAGCCAAACCTAAACGATCTTGCATCCCATTCCCAATTATGACCTCCCTGATCAAATGAATAATGCAATCAGCTAACTCATATTTATTCCTCTCTGTTTGCTTGTAGAGTCACCTATTTCTCTCCCGCCATATGTGATAAAGAGCCATATGAAAAGAGGTTCGGAGAATGAGACAATCTTGCCCCCCTTGATGAACTGCATGGGTAACCTCCGCTAGAACATCGTTCCATTCATAGTTAAAGTTCA
>JANITW010000003.1:2951320-2961404 GCA_027564335.1 Erythroxylum williamsii
GACTGTAAAATGAAAAAGTATTTTTTTAATAGATCTGACTTTTTTGACAGCCAAAATATAACTTTTTAAGAAACTTAAATTTAAAGTTTCTCAAAAAAATCTCTTAAATAACTTTTTCATGTAGATTTTTTAAATCAATTAATGAACATATTTTTTTAGTCTCTTTTGTTCCTATATTTTACACATAATTCTTACAATATCTACAAGTACATTTTTACGTTTATTTTAAAATTTATATAATATTATTTAATTTTTTATATGTTTTATTTATTTTTATATTAATTTTATTTATGTTATAATCCATATAGGTTAGATATATTTCATTTATCTTTCTTATGGTTTAAAATTATATAATAGTTAATATATTATACTTTGTATATTATTTAATATATTTTAGATTTAATATATTTTAGATAATATTTATATATATAAATAATTTTTATTTTAAAGTAAAAATAGATAAATTTATAATTACTTTTTATTTTTATGTTATTAAATATATAGCCTCTTTCTAAAAAGCGCTTTGTCTACTAGTATAAGATCAACTAGGCTAAACCTTTCATATCGATATCCATGGCTCTTCTTCTAGTTCTAGCCTCTGTTTTGTCCTGCTATTAGCCCACAGACTCTACCAAAAGCTCCACTTCAAGCTCCCTCCCGGTCCACGACCATGGCCAGTGTTGGGAAACCTCTACGATGTGAAGCCTGTAAGATTCAGGTGCTACTTCGAATGGGCATGGCAGTACGGTGCAATCATATTGGTTTGGTTCGACCCTAAACGTGAAAGTTTTGAACACGTAGCTGGCTAAGGAAGTAATGAAAGAACGTGATCAACAGTTAGTTTCGATCATAGAGTTGGCTAAGGAAGACTGAAAGAATGTGATCAACAGTTAGCTGACAGGCACAGGAGCAGAACAGTAGCTAAGTTTAGCAGAGATGGTCAAGACCTTATATGGGCTGATTATGGACCTCACTGTGTAAAGGTGAGGAAAGTGTGTACTCTTCAGCTTTTTACTCCTAATAGACTTAAAGCCCTTAAAGCCTTTGAGAGAAGATGAGGTTACTACTATGGTTGAGTCCAATTTCAAGGATTGTACCAGTCCTGGTTCGTTGATTCCTATATTACAACTTTCTCTTTGGTCATTTTGTCCTTGGTATTTGTTAAGTACTATGTAAATTTTGGTTTGGCAACTTCTTTATAGGATTATATATGTCTTACTTAAACCATGCTAATATTTATTAATCTTATACTTATTACACACATAGCATGTATTCCTACACTTATGGTTGTGATTAGTAACAAATAATTAAAAAATTGAAGAGTAAAGCTAATTCTTGAATTGTGTTAAAGATTCTTAAAACGTAAGAATATATTATGAGAAAACTCAAGTGTAAAAGTGAACAATGAGTCTTTATGTTTCTAAGATACTTATTATGAGATAAGTGTAAGAGTGAACAATGAGCCTATGTTTCTAAGATACTCAAATCTACGCACACAGAACTTTGGGAAGAGTGTGTTGTTGAAGTATTTGGGAGCAGTAGCATTGAACAACATAACAAGGCTAGTGTTCGGAAAGCGATTTGTGAACTCAGTAAGGAGTCACGGACGAGCAAGGTCAGGAATTCAAGGAAATTTCGGCCAATGGACTTAAATTTGGTGCATCACTTGCCATGGCAGAGCACATTCCCTGGCTTCGCTGGATGTTCCCCATTAGAAGAAGAGGTCTTACATTCCCTGGCTTCGCTGGATGTTCCCCATTAGAAGAAGAGGTCTGGCCAAGCACGGTGCTGGCAGAGACAGGCTAACTAGAGCTACCATTGAAGAGCATACACTTTCTCGCAAGCAGACAGGGGGTGCCAAACAGAATTTTGTTGATGCTTTGCAATTACAGGGAAAATATGATCTTAGTGAAGATACAATCATTGGACTCCTTTGGGTAAACTTAACAACTTTTTGTTTTTAGTTTTGAATCTTGTAATTAGCTGCTATGTGAACCTGTATTCTGTGGGTTGTGCGGGATATGATCACTGCATGAATGGAGACAACAGCAATCTCTGCAGAGTGGGCAATGGCTGAGCTAATCAGGAACCCAAGAGTGCAACAAAAGGTTCAGAAGGAGCTAGATCGAGTCATTGGATTGGAAAGAGTCCTGTCAGAGGCGGACTTCTCAAACCTCCCTTACCTCCAATGTGCTGCAAAGAGTCAGCGAGGTTGCACCCCCCAACCCCCCTAATGTTTCCCCACCGTGCCAATGCTAATCTTAAAGTTGGTGGCTTTGACATACCTAAGGGATCAAACATTCATGCCAATGTGTAGGCTGTGGCTCGGGATCCAGCCGTCTGGAAGGACCCATTAGAGTTCAGACCAGAGAGGTTCTTGGAGGAAGATCTCGACATGAAAGGTCACGACTTCCGGCTACTTCCATTTGGCATCGGGAGAAGGGTTTGCCCTGGTGCACAAGTTGGTATCAACTTGGTGACATCCATGTTAGGCCACTTGCTACGTCATTTCAGTTGGACACCTCCTGATGGTGTCAAGCCAGAGGAAATTGACATGTCGGAAAGTCCTAGTTTGGTCACTTACATGAAGAGCCCATTACAAGCTGTTGCCACTCCTCGGCTGCCTTCATCTTTGTACAAATGCATTGCTGCTGATGTCTCATATTACGTTCTACAAAGCATACATATACCAACATTGTCAATGGGGAAGAAAATGTAATATTATCATGAGGATCATATTTTATCTTGCAATTATTTTCTGCAATAGATATTAGAATGAAGAATGGGAAAATAACAAAGGGTTGTAATTGTCTCTGATTAACTTTAATGCCACAGAGTGTTGTTTCTATACATAACATACATTAAAGTTCAGTTCAGAGTGAGGCCTTAAGTCTTGGAACAGAAGACATGAAACTGATAGTGCTCAGAAGTGACGACATGGAATTCAAAGCGGCTTTCAGCAGTTCTTCTGAGCAACCTGGTATTACCATGTTCTTCACCTAAAACAATACCACCACCAACTTCTTCTGATCAAGAATCAAAGTTATCAAAATGACACGGATCCTAACTTTAGAAGATTAAGATAACATACCCTATCAATGTAAGTGTACAACTCATTTATCTCCTCCATATAGTGTTGGTCTCCTCTAAGTAGAACACTGGCCATCTCATCAGATCCTGAACTCTCTAGCTGATAGGAATGCGTATCCTGAAAGAGATTGTTGACTGGAGATGTCACTTCTCCGTTATACAAATCAACTGAGATACAAACGAACAAACACAAAGGCACTGATTTTAAAATTGTTCAATTGTCTTTTTTTTTTTTAAACTTCAACTTGAAGTAGATAGACCTTATGATATCCCCGAGAATACACAATAACACAATAAGTGCACACATTTCATCAAACTTAGACCGTACCATCTCTGGCACTTCTGGTTTGAGATAAATGTTTGTTGCCCTTTTTGCACCTGTAATACCAAGATAAGACTGAAACATTACGACTAATACAATACTAGCAACACTTGAATCCAACCAGAGACAAAAGAAAAGGTTATCTTTGCTTCAATAAATCAATCCCTAGTATTGAAATGCATACATGTTTGGAATTATTAAAAATCAAAAGAATTCGCAATCTTCAGAAATCAAAAGAAGAAGTGCATTCAGTCTGCAGTTCTGATGACTGACATCAAACGTTGAATTCAACAGGATTTTCCGTTAGTCAGGTACCAAAAATAAAGTTCCCATATCGTGATATCCATAATTCAAAATCCAAACCAATAGCTAGAGGAAGAAAGAAAATTTTCTTTTTATATAAAAAAAGGAGCTTTTTTCTGTTGAAGAAGCAAGAAAGAAGGTTTTATTGAAATTTCTCTCCCTCAATTTTGCTCTTACCAAAAACTTCATCAATTTTCTTAAAGGAAGACTGAAGCTTTTGGATTTACACACCAAAGTTTCTGAGAAACAACCATGAACAAGTGAAACACAAACAGATACGGAAACAGCAACTAACCTCTTTATCAGAAAGCTATCAGCTTGAGAGAAGAAGCAACGTTTGGAGAGCTAGGAAGTGTATCAAAAGACTCTGGCTTTGCTTAGTTCACTTTTCCTATTGTCTGGACAACCCCTCTGGTTGATGTCACTGTCAAAGCTCACCGACCGCCCACGCTAAAACTCTAACTCCTTTGGTGAACTCCGGTCCGTACAAAGCTGGGCTTGTAACGTTCAAATACCAATTAAACTTTGTTCAAAGAATGGACTAGATCGATCTTCTCCTCTACTATTCCATGGCCCTATAGAAGTTTCAAATAGGTAGGCCTGTTGGTCTCAAGCATCAAACTTAACAATTTATTTTATGAGAGCCAAGCAGAATTCACGTAGGACCTATACAAAATTTACATAAATAAACGGTTAAGATTTATTAGATACAATAAAATATTATAATATTAAATAAAAGATCTGGACTAAGGCCCTCTTAGTCTCAAGCTATGTTCTGAAACTTGGATCGGTCATCGAACAGATGATTTTACTGGTTATCGGTTTGACCGATTCGACCAGTCGAACCGGTATGACGTAATAATTATACAATAATTATATTTAATTATATATAATATCAAAAATATTAAAAAAAATTCAAAAAAAAATTGTCGAATCAATCGGACCGACCGATCCGGTCCGAGTTAAAAAACAGAAGTCTCAAGCATCAAACTTTCCACTTGAACAAGACATGTGGAAAGTTTTTTTTTTTCTAATTCCTTCTCCTTGCACAAGACATGTGGCTTATCTGTGCAGTGGATGTCCACCCCACTTTTTTATTATCTTTATCATTCTTTTCTTTTCCCTAATTAAACGCTAAAACAAGATTATCCTTAATATGCATACGTAGAATATAGTATATTAAATTCTAAATAGTATAATAAACTTGGAACTTAATAAAGAAAGCGAGATTTACCCTTGATTTGAAAATGTAATATTTTGAGAAAAGCTAACAGAAAAGTGTCAGAAATTTAACATAGCTAGAATTATGCATGGTGCAAAAGCATGGTTAAAATAATTCAGTATATTTAAATAATGTAGTAGCCATAAATTTTTAAAATATTTAAAAATAGAAAATCTATAAGAGATCGGTAATTTAAAGAAGAGAAGTTAAAAATTTATCTAAAAAAGTATTAATGATAATATGCAGAAAAGTTAAAAGTTATCACGTGACTTAATTTGTAATCATTTTTACGAATTGAAGAAGACTTAAAAAAGGTAAAATTTTGGTAATGTGGTAATCACGTACAAATTGACATGTGATATTTAAATCAATGTTACATTAGGACAAAGTAGTGATCTTTTGGTGCGGTCAGCCTTTAGCCATGGTTTATACATTCTAATTTTTTCTTATTATTATTGATTTGTTGTCAACTTCTAACGCTAGTATTAAAATGATACTCAATAATATTATCCTGTAAATAAGGTCGAATGTGTGAAATTTTCAAATAAGTTGGGAATTTTTGCAAGAATATAATTATCTTGTATGTAATATTAGAATTTTTAATATGAGTAAAGTGTAAAATTTATTAACAATAATTAGGTTTGGGTTAATCATTGCCAAAGTAATTAGAACTAATCATTTGGATAGTTATCTTTTACTACTTATAAATCTTTTAATATTTTCATATTTAGTCAAGGATATTCTAACACTTCCTCTCAAGCACAACTGGGACTGGACATCCAGTTGTAACTTGACAGTGACATAACGGTAATTGGACTGAGCAACTGGGATTGGACATCTAGACGGGCAACTAAAAAATTAATAATTTGGACCAAACATACCATATTAAACTTTATAATATGGGTAAAGTGTAGAATCTATTAACAATAATTAGACTTGGATCAATTATTATCAAAATGACTAGAACTAATCATTTGGATAGTTGTCCCTTACTATTTATATATCCTTTAACATTTTCATATTTAGTTAATACGAAATACTTAACATGTTTCCATATTAAACTTTATAATATGGGTAAAGTGTAGAATCCATTAACAATAATTAGGCTTGAGTCAAATATTATCAAAATGACTAGAATTAATCATTTGGATAATGGTCCCTTACTATTTACATATCCTTTAACATTTTCATGTTTGGTTAATACGAAATACTTAACATGTTTCCATATTAAACTTTATAATATAGGTAGAGTATAGAATTCATTAACAATAATTAAATTTGAGTCAACTATTGTCAAAATTTAATATTTTCATATTTAGTTAATACGAAATACTCTAACATAAAACATGTTAAGTATTTAAAGGGAGATAACTTGCTTGAAATACTTCGAATAAAGGGGTGGTAATTTTTAATATATTTAACTATATGCAATATTGTTTCAATGATTTTAAAATTATTACACTTTTAATTATTGCTCACAGTTAAAATTGATTATTATAGATATTGAGAACATAGATGTTTCAAATTGTGTTACTTCATTATTAAAACAAATGATCAAAGATAGTCGATTCAAGTTGCACCAGTATTATAAATCTTATCCTTCTGATGTGGAGGCACGAAGACATGTTTTTGAATGAATATCTCAAGAAAATTGGAATATTTTGTGTGATTAGTGGGCTAACCAGAAAGTTCAGTTTTTTTTTTTACCTTTTCGCTTTCTTCCATTGATCTTATTAAATGATTTAACAATTATCTAATCTTTTTTCTTTATTTAGGAAAATTGCGGAAGGCAAAGATTAGTAGAATAGAAATGAAAACGCCTCATAATCAAATGTCAAAATTATTTATAGTCGTTTGTAAGATCTTTGTTTGTAAGTTATAATTATATCAATAAATACCACATTATTTATTTTGCCTTGTATTTTTTATAAATAAAGTGAGAAGGAACTACATGGATAACTATGATAGGATCACACTATATAAAATCACTCACTATAAGGAAGGTAAATAGTGGGTGTCAAAAGAAGAAAGAAAACAACTATGTAAATATAAAATTTTGTTCAATAGTTTAGTTATCTATTAATGTAGTAGTCAATAACAATATTTGGACTGACTATTGGTTTTATTTTTCAATTTTAAAATACGATGCTTGTTATTAGAGCTTAAGGTTGCATTATAAGAAACTCGAACAAAAATAGCAAAACATGAAGATTGCTTGACCCGAATTATAATAGAAACAAAGACGAAAGCAAAGGATATTAATTGTATATTAATTCTATCTTCTATACTTTTTTCTTTCAATTTTTGTTTGTATTACAATTTAAATTAATACATTTTTTCTTGGATTATAGAATTAAGAGAGATGCAACTGTTGAGTGATTATTTTATGAATGGTAAAGTTATGTGATGTTTGCTTTAATTATATTATCTGCTTTGGGTTACCCATCAGGTCGAAACCCTAACAATTTTGCTCTTCCCGCACTTAGAAAAATGTGTCTATGAGGAAGGGGTATTCGTACTCTTAGAAGACGCATTTTGTTTTCCTCTCCAACTGATGCGGGATCTCACAATCCAACCCCTTAGGGCCCAACATCCTTACTGGCACAATGATTCATTAATTGACTCTGATACTATTTGTAACAGCTCAAATCACTCGCCCACAGATATTATTCGATTTAGGTTGCCCATCGGGCCAAGACTCTCATGATTTTCCTCTTTCTGCACCTGGGAAAATGTATCTATGAGGCAAATGTATTCGTATCTTTATAAGGCGTACTTCGTTCTCCTCTCCAATCAATGTCGGATCTCACAACTTTTTAGATTACTACAGGTTCATCGTCATGGACAACAATAGGTAATCGTTCAAGTTATGCTCTAATAGTTTTGTAATTTAAGCATTTATAATTTGTAAATTGATTTGTTTATTTATTATTTTATCTATAAGAATTGTTAAAGTTGCCATTAATATCTTATATATGAAGAATATTCTTTTTGTTAGTATAATTTAATGATATTTATATAACTTTACTTTATATATACAATGCTTAATATTTTGAGTTAATAATATTTTATTTGATTTATTTGTATACTAAATTCATAACAAAAATATGTTGATATATTATTAAAAAATTTATTGTTCAATAATAAAAATTAAAATGTAATATATAATATATCACAACATTATATAACATTTGGCTATGTTCTAAAAACATTTGACTACATTTTTAGAAATGTGACTCAAAACAAATGGCTACATTTTTAAATATGTAGTTAAAAATAAACGTAGTTTAAAAAATTTAGCTATGTTTTTGAAAAGATATCTGGCTACACATCAAAATATGTAGCCAAAAACACGTACTTTCAAAAACATAGCTAAAAATATTTGGTTACGTTTCTAAAAACGTAACTAAAAATATTTGGCTACAATTATGAAAATGTAGCTAATAGTATTTACAATAATACTTAGTAAAAATTTTCATGAGACGCGGAGTCTAGAGAAGTCCAGTAATACGCAGCATTATCCATAACCAATAGACAGATAGTTTCTAAATGGCCCACATGAGTAGCTAATAATATTTAGCTACGAAAAAATTTAGTCAAAAACTATTGGTTGCTATTTTTGAAAATGTGGTTTATATTTTTCAACTAAGAAAATTTGAAGATGTTTTATGCAATAAAAAAACGTAGCTAAAAACTATAGGCAACACTTTTTTTCATAGCAATGTTAACTTTGTTGTACTGTTATGAATTATTTCGGATCTCTTCAAATTATTTTGGAGAAGAAGGAATTTATCGCTACATCATAATCATTTTCAAATTTTAAGATATTTTAAAATTTTGATTTAAAAATATAATGCGTAATTATAAATAAAGAAAAAGAAAATATACTCTTAATTTGAACATGTAAAAGGTGAAAAAAAACTAACATAAATTGTAAGAAATTCATTATAACATATTTTGATGATTCTGTTAATCTAAAATTTATTATAACTATAAATTTTATAATTTATTTTGAAATATAAAAAGGAAGATAAGCAAATTGTGTATGGGCTAGGCAGACATGTCAAATCATATACTGGCAACACAGCACCATCTGGACGTGATCCTCTGATTTCCTTACCCTATCCCTATATTGTTTCATTATATCTGAGTCATCTATTTATGTGGGATAGGATAGAGATAGAAGAAAGGGACCGGAAGATTTGAGGGGCCATCTGGTTGACTAGAGCTTTGTTTTTTCTTTTTTCTTTTTAATTGCTCACGAGGTATCTTAGGAAATTTTCAACTATGAGAAGATATTTTTAAACCATCCACATCTAGACTAACTTCCGCTCAAGCCGGGTAAATTCCTTGTGGTAGACAAAATTCTGATTCTAAGTTTTAAACGACTGCATATATGAGAAAGGTTCAAACCCACAACTTCACTTAAGACAAAAAAAATCCCTAATTACTAACTTACCTGCACCTTGAAGTTTTTGTTTTTGAGAACAGTAAAATGAAAATGGTGTACGATCTCTGTCCACAATCTTGCTAATATGGTAATATTTTTTCAGCCACAAGCCTCAGTAACCCTATTCCCCCGATGCTTGTGTAATGTGTATGCTTGTGTAATGTGTACTCCTCCCCACCACAAAACTAATAGCATATGCTAAAGGAATATAAATGATACTATTACAACTTAGAACATATGCTAATGAGTTGAAAACTATAATTTGTAAAAAATTTCAAGTTATAAATAGTTTAGTAATTGTTTTATCAGGTGGTCGTTGTTGTCATGCTATTTTCCTTTTTATCATCTTTTCTTAATAATAAAAATTAATATATCTCCTTATCAGTAAATATAGATTGCGTATTAGACGAACCATATAAATTTATATGTTTATTTCGTTTATTTTTTTCTTGTATAACTTTCATTGTGTAATTATTTATTTCATAATATTTAATATTATAAAAATGTTTTAAAAATTGCAAATTTGTGACCTTTTTTCTTAATTTACATGGAATAAAATTTTAAATATACATAATAACGTATGTGTTATAAAACTGAAACTAAAATTTAAGAATATTTGAGAGAGGAGAATTCTTCTTATAAATTGGTGTGTCTTACATCAAGTTAACCCTTCTATTTATAGTACAAAATTTCTAAT
>JANITW010000003.1:2971235-2983375 GCA_027564335.1 Erythroxylum williamsii
CATGATACCATCCCAACCACAACCTTACCAACATGTTTCTGAATCACAAATGCACCAAGCTCAATTTGTTGTAAAACTAAAAACTTATCAGCTATCCCATCCAATTCAACCTTGCACAAGTTCCTTTCAAATCCCTCAATAGCACATGTATCAACCTCAAATGCCTCAACCTTCTTTGATCCCTCAATCTTATGCCTATTACCCTCAAATGACTCAACCAAACATGCCTCACTCTAGCTCAATACATCAAACTCACCAGAATCTTCAAACAGCCTTACCAAGTCCATTAAAACAGCACTTCCAAAGAACAAATCCAATGACAGATTCAGCATTATATTCACAGCCACAAACACATTCAAATCCTCAAAACCACTTATCCAACATGTCAAGCATTCAACCTAGATCATCACAAACCAATCAACCATCAGAAAATTCAGTTACTGAGGAGAGTGTATTTGTAGTGGAAACCTGTCAAAAAACCATGGAACATAACCCTACTGTTGAAACTTGTGCTGTTGAAGGATGGAAGCAAGTGGAAGTGGAAAAGGCTAGGGTAAAAAAGGAGAGGAAAAGTGCTGATATTGAAAGAAAGAAGGCTAAGAAGTATCGCCTTCAGTTGGAGTCATTGAAGAAAGAAGTTGAGGAAGTTAAGTTAAAGTTTGAGGAGGCAATCATAAAATTAGAAGCAACAAAGGCTGATGTAGCTAAAGAGCAAGAACGTGCTAAGATAGAGAGGGCTAAAATAGAGGAGCAAAGATATGTGGCTGTTAATATGGCAGCCAAGCAAACACAATGGATGAAGAAAATCTTGATGAATGTAAGTATGCAAGTTCCACAAAACAAAGGAGGAGCTGTTGAATTGTGTTGTTTTATGCAACCTGCTATATTGAAACTAGTGGAGGAGCTAGCAATGACAGTGAAAGTGAGGAAAAAGAAGAAGCTGAAGGGAAAATCAAAGGTTAGGAGCAAATGGAAATTGGAGATGATGATTTTAAGCATAATTCAACAACATATGGATCAGAACAATAAAGATCAAGGTCAGATGAATGTGGATCAAATTCAGATGAAGGAAATTCTATGTAAAAGGAAAGCTGAAGAGAAGATGGAAGCAGATATGTAAAAGTCCAAAAGTGCAGATTGAAGAAAAGCACAGCAAAAATTTAAAGTTCCAGTTAGTTACTTGAAAGGAAGTAACCTGAAGTGCAGAGGTAAAAACACCAGCAGATAGCTGAAGAAAATTTCAAGAAGTTTAATTAGTAAAATAAAGCTTGTTGTTAATCCACAACCGAAAATCAGATTTGCATGTTAGTTTTTGGAGATGGAGAATCAAGTTATTGCAGAAGAATTAATTATTGTTCATTTTCTATTTTTGCAAATGTTAGTTTTAGTTATGCTAAAGACAAATGAAGTTACTTTTGTGTCTTGCCAAATGAGGAAAGTCAGCACTAGCTAGTTATTACTCATCAGATCATGTTTTTATCTTTCAGTCTTTTTACAAAAGTTGTAGCAGAAAGTTGTAGAGCTAATATATAAAGCTCATGATCCTCTTCATTTTCGTAAGGTGGAATGAAAAAAACAAAACCTTCAATACAAGATCATTTTCTTTCAAGCTTCATTTTTTCTTATGTTTCATAGTTGTTTTTGTGTTCAGTAGCAAATTTTAAGTAAAGTAGCAGAAGTAGGAAAAACCTGCAAACACTTCATTTGTATATACACTATACATATACAAATCCTTGTGAGGAATCAAAGATCCAATTTTCATATATTATACATTCAGCAGATTACAAAGTCAAGAACAGAGGAGGAGTTTAAGAAGTGCAGTACAACAGATTTCCCCTTATATTATAGCAGACGTGAACAGTACCCAAACTACTTGATATTTGGCCTCAACCATCAGTCACGCTCAACAAGTTGTGCGGTGAGGAGCCTTCTTCAATCCTTCAAGGGAGCACTTTCAAGAGTAGTATCAGAGCTTCACGGTTCACCTAATCTGGACTAAACCGAAACATGACAAGTATGAATCTGACAATGATGAACTTGCAAAATATACAGGCTAACATACCTGTACCGATTGGAGAAAATTATAAGTTATGGGCTATTCGAGTAGAGGATTGTCTTAGAATCAATGATTGTTGGAGTGTAGTGACAGATAGAGTAGCTGAAGATCTTGGAACCACAACTCAAGCAGATTTGGCTAGATTAAACCAAGATAGAGATAGAGATTTTAGAGCACTTGTATTTTTAAGATCTGTTGTGAGTGAATCAATTTTGCTATGGTATGCTAGCTGTAGGAGTGCCAAGGAGTTGTGGGATATGCTGAAAGTAGAATATGTGGGATCAGCTCAAACATTGAGGCTGAGAAAACAAGCAATCATGAGGAGTTTTGAAAACTTTTCAATGAAGGATAAGGAGAGTGTGGCAACAACAAAGGGTCGGTTTCTAAACTTGGTACAACAACTAAAGGAGTTTGGGGAGAGCATAAGCACAGAAAGGTTGGTAGATAAGTTTCTGAGTAGGTTGCCATTGAGGTTTGAAGCAAGTGTAGCACCAGTAGAGTGGCAATTTACCAACAACCCTGAATTATTCACTTTGGAGCAAGTCTTCAATGTTTTGGAGATGTATGAAGAAAGACATGGCCATAGAAGAGAAGGAGAGGAGTTTGCGTTGAAGGCTAAAAGGTTTAGAACACCTGAAAATCCTCCAAGATACACACAAAACCAGAGTTCCTTTGACTCAAAACCAATACAAACTCAAAACCATCTACCAAATCAGCCTCACAACCATTAAACCCCTCATCAGATTCATACCTACACTCAAAACTACCCTTACCCGAATCAGCTATATCCACAAACACAATATACCTCACCAATGTCATACCAAAACGTCCAAAATTCAAACCAATACCATGGTAACAAGGATATCCGAATGCAAGGAGGAACAAGAATGACTAGAGGAGGAATGTTTTTTAATTGCAGATTTTGTGGGAGAAATAACCATGCAGCTGAAGATTGTTTTTGGAATGACAATGTTGAGTGTATTTTTTGTAGGAAAAGAGGACATACTAGAAGGGTTTTGTAACATCCTGTTACCCATGTAAGGGATAAAATTGTGAATTACGAGAATTATTGAGAATTTAGAAAGTGCAATTCATGTTTATGCTAAATTTGATATGCACAATTTTTGTATAAACATGAATTGCACTTTCTAAAATCTCAATAATTCTCGTAATTCACAATTTTATCCCTCACATGGGTAATGGGATGTTACAGGTTTGCTATGAGAAATGGGTGAAGGAGCATCAAAATCCCTAAAGCTCACTTTTTGGCAAGCCACCTTCAATACATCCTCTTCAAAGACCCAATACCTCACAAACATGATACCATCCCAACCACAACCTTATCAACATGTTCTTGAATCTCAAATGCACCAAGCTGATTTTGTTGGAAAAACAGAAACTCATCAATCTTCTCGACCTTGCATAACTCCATACCCGATCCTTCAACAGCATGTGATTCAACCACAAATGTCTCAATCCTCCTTGATTCCTCAATCCTATGCTCATTACTCTTAAATGACTCAACCAAGCATGCCTTACTCTAGCTCAATGCATCAAACTCACCAGAATATTCAGACCTTACCAAATCAAACAAATCAGCACTTTCAAACCACAAACCCGATGATAGATTCAGCATTTTACTCACAGCCACAAACACTTTCAAATCCTCACAACCACTTATCCAACATGTCAAGTATTCAACCTGAATCTTCACAAACCAAAAACCAACCCTAGAAAACCATAACAGAAGAAAATGTCTTTGTAGCAAAGGTGTGTTCAGATCTGAAAGTAGAATCTGCAGTTAAAGTATGTGAATCCAAAGTGGGAAATGAGAAGCAATGTGAGTGGCTTATAGATGGCGGTTGATCCAATCACATGACAAAGAAGAAGGAGGGATTTGTGGACAAAAATGAAGGGATTGATGCTGTGGTTAGAATTGGAAATGGTGAAGTTTTACCAATTACAAGGAAAGGTGCTGTAAAGTTGGGAACAAAGGTGGGAAATACTATTCTTGAAGAGGTTTACTACATACCCAAGCTTGACCAAAATTTTATAAATGTTGGCTAGCTTTTGGAGAAGAAGTATAAAGTGCATTTTGAAGAAGAAATGTGTAAAAATTTTAATGCAGAAGGTGAGCTGATACATAGAATTCCAATGGTGAATAGAGTTTTCAAGTTGAAGATGGCTGAAGTTAAAGGTGCATTTGCTGCAATACCAATGAATGAGCTAACCCAATTATGGCATAGGAGGTATGGACATGCAAGTCTTGATTACATAATTGAAATGCAAAAGAAAGAGCTAGTACTTGGGTTGCCACAATTAAGCTCTAAATTGAAGAGTGTATGTGAATCTTGTGCCAAGGGAAAGAGCCATGTTCTACCTAATCCAACAAGTGATTGGAGAGCAACCGAAAGGTTACAATTGGTACACACTTATATGTGTGGACCAATGAACACATGATCGGCTGGAGGGAGTAAATATTATGTTGAGTTTATTGATGATGCATCAAGATACTCTTGGATTTACTTTATGAAAACAAAAGATCAACTGTTTGGATTGTTTAAGGTATGGAGAGCTGAAGCTGAAAGTCAATGTAGGAATAAGGTGAGATGCTTGAGAAGTGATAGGGGAGGAGAATATGTATATAATGAGATGAAGAAATACTTTGAAAATGAGGGAATATTTCATCAATTTTCTGTTGTTTATTCACCACAACAGAATGGAGTATCGGAGAGGAAGAATAGGAGCATTGTGGAGATGGCTAGATCAATGATGATTGGGATGAAAGTGGCAAAGAAGTTTTGGACTGAAGCATGCTGCACATCAGTATACTTGCAAAACCGATTGAAGACTAGAGCATTGGATAGGAAGACTCCATTTGAGGTTTGGTTTGGAATTAAGCCCAAGGTGCAGCACTTGAGAGTCTTCGGATGTATAGCTTATGTGCACAGTCCTTAAGCTAGAAGAACCAAGCTAGATGAGAATGCAATCAAGGGGGTGATGATGGGTTATAGTGGAGAATCAAAAGGTTATCGGATTTACAATCCAGAAACTGAGAAAATGCTAGTAACTAGAGATGTAAAATTTGATGAAAATGAGGCTTGAAAGTGGGATGAGCATATTGATGGCAGATCAAGGAAAATTGGTGTTGAATTCTCATTGATTGATCCAAATGTAGGTGAAATAGTAAGAGAAGATGCAGATGGTGCTCAGGAGGAGACACCTCACACAGATACATCAAATTCAAATGACAATAACAGCAATGGAGATCAGGAGGAGAATTAGTCAAGTCCAAAAAATGAAGGAGTGGGCTTGGATTTTCAAGAAGGCTCTTCAAGCTCCAACAATGCTCATAAAACAAGGGACTTGGCATCAATTTATAAAGACACTAACCCTATTTTTGATTTCCGGTACAGGGCTGAAGATGATGAAGAACAGGATGAAGCATTAGTCATGATTGAATCTGCATTGGTTGTCGGTTTAGAACCAAAAAACTTCAAGCAAGCAATTAAGAATAAAGTATGGAGGAGCTCCATGGATGAAGAATCAAAGCAATAGAGGAAAATGGAACTTGGTTGCTGGTGGATCTACCTTCAGTTGAAACAAAGGTGGTTGATTCGGAGTGGATATTCAAGGAAAAGTTGAATCCGGTTGGCTCAATCAACAAACATAAAGCAAGGCTAGTTGTGAGAGGCTATAAGCAAGAGTATGGGGTAGATTACACAGAAACCTATGCTCCAGTTGCAAGATTAGATACGGTGAGGATGTTATTGGCTCTAGCTGCAAACAATGGGTGGAAAGTGCATCAAATGGATGTCAAGAGTGCTTTCTTGAATGGTATGCTAGATGAGGATGTATACTTGAAGCAACCAGAAGATTATGTGAAAGAAGGACAAGAGCATAAGGTGTACAAGCTAGTAAAGGCCTTGTATGGGTTGAAGCAAGCTCCAAGAGCTTGGTACTCAGGAATCAACAATTACTTGATGAAAAATGGCTTTAAGGGGAGCAAAAGTGAAGCAACCTTGTATGTCAAGACCTATACCGAAGGTAAATTGATTTGCTCACTATATGTTGATGACTTGATGATTATAGGGACTGAAGACAAGCTTGTGAGTGAATTCAAAGACTCAATCCAATCAGAATTTCAAATGATTGATTTGGGAGAGATGAGATACTTCTTGGGATTGGAAATTCAGCAAAGGGTGGATGACATCTTCATTTATCAAAGGAAGTATGCTGAGGAGTTGCTAGATAAGTTTGGTTTGAAGGATAGCAGTGGCATGACAACACCTATGGAGCATCAAGTGAAGTTGGAAGCAACCAAACTAGGTGAAAATTTTGATGAAACTTACTATAGAAGCATAATCGGATCGTTAATGTATTTAAGTTCATCTAGACCTGATATAGCTTGTGCTGTCAATATATTGGCTGCTTTCAATCATAATCCCTCAAGATATCATGCATTGTATGCGAGGAGAGTATTGAGATATGTTAAACATACGGTTGATCATGATATATGGTATGGAAGAAGGAAAAATGTGGAGTTACATGTGTTTAGTGATGCAAGTTATGCTGAAAATGAAGATTGCAAGAGTAGGAGTAAATATTGTTGTAGTTTAGGGACTGGTGTGTTTGCATGGAGCTCAAGGAAGCAAAAGGTGGTAGCACAATCCACTGTCGAGGCTGAATACGTGGATGTGAACATGGCAGCTAAGCAAGCACAATGGATGAAAAAGATTTTGATTGATGTTGATGAATTGCAAGGGAAATGTGTGACAATTTATTGTGACTCAAGTGCAGCAATTGCAATGGCTGAAAACCCTTCAGATCACATGAGAACTAAACATATGACGGTAAAGTATCATTATGTTAGAGAATTGATTGAAGAGAAGGAGATTAAGTTGGCTTTTTACCGATCCAAGTTTCAACTTGCTGATGTGTTTACCAAAGCACTACCAAGATGGAAGTTTGATTCACTTAAGCAGATGATCGGTGTGCAGGCTTCACAAGACAAAGGAGGAGCTATTGAATTAAGTTGTCTTGAGCAGCCTGAAGTGTTGAAATTAGTGGAGGAGTTAGCAATGAAAATGAAGATAAGGAAGAAGAAGAAGTTGAAGAGAAGACCGAAAGAGCTCAAGTGCAGGTGGAGACTGGAAATAATGATTTTGAGCATAATTCGGGGCTGTATGGATCAAAACAATGAAGATCAAGGACAAAAAAATGAGGAGCAAGCTTAGATGAAGAAAATTCAGTCTCGAAGAATCCAGAGTTTGTAACTTGAAGAAAAAAAAAAGAAGTGCAGAGTTGAAAAACCAGCAAAAGTCTGAAGCAAATTTCAAGAAGTTTAATCAGCAAAATCAAGTTTAGTTAGAGCTAATCAAATGCATGAAGCTAAAGCATCTCCATAGCTGACAATCGGATTTGGATGTCAGCATTGTCTCCTGAACAATTATGCTTCAGCTGAAGATATTTCCATTTTTGCAAAAGGCACTTTGATCACTTTTGTGTTTTGCAAAATGAAGAAACTCTTGTACTAGGCTAGCTTTATCCCTCAAATCATGTTGTAGCAAGTTTTAATTGTCTTGAAAATGTCAGATTCAGTTACAAATAGGACAAAGAGAATAGCTTTTGTGATTTTGCAAATCAGGTAAAATTGTACTAGCTTAGTTATTGCACATCAGATTATGATTTTATTCCCTAGTTACTTTCAAGTTGTATCAGAATGTTGGAGTTGATATAAGGCTCATGATCATTGTTGCTTTGGGGTTGTAAGAAAAAAACTCGAAAACACCTTCAATACAAAAGATCAGTCCTATTTTTCACGTTGTGTTCATTTTTCTTTACAGTAGTTGATCTTTAGAAGTTAACAAATAGTAGTAGATGTTTCTGTTTTTGCTGGAAAAAAACCTGAAGTTTGGTTCCTTTGATTTTAGTATATACGAGTGAGGGAAAATTCATCTACATACAACTTTCAATTCATTCCACATGATTTGCCTGCATTGTCCTTTAGTTTGAGTCAAAAAGAAATTTTAGTTTTTGTGAAAGTAAGTAGTTCAGCTAGCACAAATACAAAAACCGATAGTTTACATTATGCAGTATTTCCTCGGATTCAATAGGAAGGTTACACACATTTTCAATTTACACAAATTATCTGCTATACATTCACAAATTCAGCAAGTAAGCTGAGTTGTTGTGGAGACATAACAAACGCGTCAATTGCAAATTGAGGAACAAAAGTTGCAGTATTTTCTTGTCTTGTGGAAGCTTGCATGAACAGTATAGGAGGTGTTTGATTTTTTGCCTCAACCAATATTCTTACTCGACAGATTGTTTGGTGAAGGAGCCTTCTTCAATCCTGAAAGGCGCATCTTCAAGAGTGGTATCAGAACTTCACGGTTCACGTAGTCTGGACCAAACCGAATCATGACAGGTATGAACCCGACGATGATGAACTTGCAAAATGTTCAAGCTAACATTCCGGTGTTGACAGGAGAAAACTATAAAGCATGGGCCATTCGAGTAGAGGATTGTCTAAGGATCAACGACTGTTGGAATGTAGTCACCGAAGGAGTGGTAGAGGAGCATGGAGCCATGACTCAAGCAGACCAAACAAGGCTGAATCAATATAGGGACAGAGACTTCCGAGCCTTGGTGTTCTTAAGATCGATGGTAAGTGAGTCAATCTTGTTGAGGTATGCTAGTTGTAGGAGTGCTAAGGAATTGTGGGAAACACTAAAAGTAGAGCATGTGGGATCAACTTAAACATTAAGGCTGAGGAAACAAGCTATCTTGAGAAGTTTTGAAAATTTCTCGATGAAGGATGAGGAGAGTGTGTCGACTGCCAAGACCAGATTCTTGAATTTGGTGCAGCAACTAAAGGAATTTGGGGAGAACACAAGCACAGAGAGGTTGGTAGATAAGTTTCTGAGTAGGTTGCAATTGAGGTTTGAAGCAAGTGTAGCACCCGTAGAGTGGCAATTCACCAACAACCCTGAATCAGTCACTTTGGAGCAAGTCTTCAATGTTTTAGAAATGCATGAGGAGAGACATGGAAATAGAAGAGAAGGAGAAGAATATGCACTCAAGGTTGAAAGTTTTAAAACACCAGAAAACCCTCCAAGCTACATACAAAACCAGAGTTCCTTTGACTCAAAACCAATACAAACTCAAAACCATCTACCAAATCAGCCTCACAACCATCAAACCCCTCATCAGATTCATACCTACACTTAAAACTACCCTTACTCGAATCAATCATATCCTCAAACACAATATACCTCACCAATGCCCTACCAAAACATCCAAAATCCAAACCAATACCATGGTAACAAGGATATCCAAATGCAAGGAGGAACAAGGATGCCTAGAGGGAGATTGTTTGTTAATTGCAGATTTTGTGGAAGGACTAACCATGCTGCTGAAGATTGCTTTTGGAATGATAATGTTGAGTGCATTTTTTGCAAGAAAAGAGGACACACAAGACGGGTTTGTTATGAGAAGTGGATGAAGGAGCATCAAAATCTCCAAAGTTCTCTCTTTGGAAAGCCACCTCCAATACATCCTCTCCAAAAATCCAATCCCTCACCAAGTATGATGTCATCCCAACCACAACCTTGTCAATATGTTCTTGAATCTCAAATGCACCAAGCTCATTTTGTTGGAAAACCAAAAACTCATCAATTTTCTCAACCTTGCATAACTCCATACCCGATCCTTCAACAGCATGTGGTTCAACCATAAATGACTCAACCCTCCTTGATTCCTCAATCCCATGCATATTACCCTCAAATGACTCAACCAAACATGCCTCAGTCTAGCTCAATACATCAAACTCACCAGAACCTTCAAACAGCCTTGCCAAACCAAAGCAAAAACCCGATGACAGATTCAATTCCATATTTACAACCACAAACTCATTTAAACTCCCAAAACAACTTATCTAACGTGTCAAGCATTCAACCTGAATCTTCACAAACCAAAAACCAACCTAAGAAAACCATAACAAAAGAAAATGTCTTTGTAGCAGAGGTGTGTTCAGATCTAAAAGTAGAATCTGCAGTTAAAGTATGTGAATCTGAAGTGGGAAATGAGAAGCAATGTGAGTGGCTTATAGATAGTGGTTGCTCCAATTATATGACAAAGAAGAAGGAGGGATTTGTGGACAAAAATGAAGGGGTTGACGCTGTGGTTAAAATTGGAAATGGTAAAGTTTTACCAATCACTTGGAAAGGGGCTGTGAATTTGGGAACCAAGGATGGAAATAATGTTCTTGAAGAAGTTTACTATATACCCGAGTTAGATCAAAACCTTTAAGTGTTGATCAGCTATTGGAGAAAAAATACAAAGTACATTTTAAGGATGAAATGTGCAAGATCATTAATGCAAAGGGAGAGCTAATACTTAGCATTCTAATGGTGAACAGAATTTTCAAGTTGAAGATGGCTGAAGTAGAAGGAGCTTTTGCTGCATTGCCAATGAATGAGTTAACTCTATTATGGCATAGGAGGTTTGGACATGCAAGCCTTGATTACATACTTGAAATGCAAAGGAAAGAGATGGTTCTCGGATTGCCACATTTGAGTTCCAAGTTGAAGAGTGTGTGTGAACCTTGTGCAAAAGGGAAAAGCCATGTATTGCCCTATCCATCAAGTGATTGGAGAGCAACGGAAAAACTACAATTGGTGCACACTGATGTGTGTGAACCAATGAATACTCTATCAGTTGGAGGGAGTAAGTATTATGTGGAGTTTATTGATGATGCAACAAGATATTCATGGATCTACTTCATGAGAACCAAAGACCAAGTTTTCGCGTTATTCAAAGTGTGGAGAGCTGAAGCAGAAAGTCAAAGTGGAAACAAAGTAAGATGCTTGAGAAGTGATAGAGGAGGAGAATATGTATCTAATGAGATAAAGAAATAATTTGAAAATGAGGAAATATTTCATCAATTTTCTGTTGCATATTCACTACAACAGAATGGGGTATCAGAGAGAAAGAATAGAAGCATAATGGAGATGGCTAAATCAATGTTAGTTGGAATGAAAGTGCCAAAAAAATTCTGGCCTGAAGCACGTTATACAGCTGTCTATTTGCAGAATAGGTTGAAGACAAGATCATTGGAAGGGAAGACACCATTTGAGGTTTGGTTTGGGTTGGATGCATTGCTTATATGCATATACCTGAAGCTAGAAGAACCAAGCTAGATGAGAAAGCAATCAAGGGGGTGATGATGGGATATAGTGGAGAATCAAAAGGCTATCGGATTTATAATCCAGAAACAGAGAAAATGTTGGTGTCTAGAGATGTAAGGTTTGATGAAAATGAAAAATGAAATTGGGATGAGCTGATTGATGACAGATTAGGGACTGTGGGAGTTGAATTACCATTGGTTGATCCAAATGAAGGTGAACTAGCAAGAGAAAATGTAGATGATGATCACAATTATACAGATGATGGATCTCAGGAGGAGACATCATATTCAGACTCACCAAACTCAACCAATCCCGATAGTGATGGAGGTCAGGAGGAGAATCTGTCAAGCCTTGAAAATGGAGGAGTGAGTTCGGATTCACATGAGGGATCATCAAGCTCTAACAGTGCTCACAAAACAAGGGAATTGGCATCAATTTATAGAGACACTAACCCCATTTTTGATTTCAGGTACAGGGCTGAAGATGAAGAACCTGATGAAGCATTAACCATTGTTGAATCTGCTCTGAATATTGAATCAGAACCAAAGACATACAAGCAAGCAATCAAGCATGAAGTATGGAAGAGATCTATGGATGAAGAAATCAAAGCAATAAAGGGCAATGGAACTTGGCTGCTAGTGGATCTACCTTCAGCTGAAACTAAAGTTGTTGACTAAAAGTAGATTTTCAAGGAGAAGCTAAATCCGGATGGATCAATCAACAAATACAAGGCTAGACTAGTTGTAAGAGTATACAAGCAAGAGTATGGAGTGGATTATACAGAAACTTATGCTCCAGATGCAAGATTAGACACGGTGAGGATGCTATTGGCACTAGCTGCAAACAATGGGTGGAAAGTGCATCAAATGGATGTCAAGAGTGCCTTCTTGAAT
>JANITW010000003.1:3093161-3105678 GCA_027564335.1 Erythroxylum williamsii
CATCATAATTTCCTTCATGCTATGTCATATATCATGGACTTCATTAATTTGATTAAAGATCAATATCAATTCATAAATATGAACATCAAATAAATGAAAATTGCCTTTCTTTATTTATACAAACATCTTTGTACAAAATGCGCTAAAGGGGATTGTCTTTAGGGCACTTCTCTAACACTCTTACAATGCATAAGTCGACTTATCACATATACAAGTCGACTTGTCCTTACACCTATCACCTCCAAACTTTACATCTCACAACATGTCTGATTTGTTGAAACTGTTTTCCCTTATGCCAATTCCACCCCTAATATCTCTCCTATATCCTCTCCCTCTACTATCTTGCTCCCACTACCTGCTCCAACCTCTCTCTCTTCACTAACACCACATCAAACCCATTGCCTCTTTCACCTCAACATCATATGATTACTCGTACATGTGATAACACTCATGTTTCGCAGATCCTTTTCGACTATTTCACCTATTCCATAAGCACACAAACCTCATATACCCCTAATCCTACCTCTTTCACCTAAGCAAACAAATTTCCACATTGGCGTCAAGCCATAATTGATGAGCTGATTGCTCTACATCGTAATCACACATGGACCCTTATCCCTCCTCCTCATAATGCTAATTTTGTTAGATGCAAATGGGTTTTCTATACTAAAAGAAATTTTGATGGGTCCCTAGATCACTATAAAGCTCGGTTAGTTGCCAAAGGCTACCATTAGGCTCCTAGCATTAACTACATTGATACCTTTAATCTTGTAGTCAAACTCACCACTATTTGCCTCATTCTTACCATTGCTCTATCTAAAAATTGGCCAATTCATCAGCTTGATGTCTACAATGCCTTTCTTAATGACAATCTAAATGAACCGGTTTTCATGTCTCAACCTTATGGCTTTATTGACCCTCACAAACCATCTTATGTCTTTCATCTTCGCAAAGCTATCTATGGCCTCAAACAAGCTCCAAGGGAATGGTTTCATCACCTGAGTCAAAAGCTATTTGATCTCAAATTCACCCCACCAAATCTGACACATTGTTATTTGTTCATTCAACTACTTCTCATACCACATATCTCCTCATCTATATTGATGATATCATAATTATTGGCTCTTCATCCTCTTTCATCACCAATCTCATTCAAGACCTTAACACTACATTCTCTATCAAAGATCTTGGTCTCCTTCATTACTTTATTGGGATAAAAGTAACTACCACACTTAATGGACTCCTTCTTACCCAAACTAACTACACTAATGATCTTCTTGTTTTTATAGGCCTTGCCCAATCTAAACCTGCCATCACTCCAATCACCCCAACTCTTCCTCTCTACAAAAATCATGGTAACCCTCTCCCTGATCCTTCTAAATATCGAAGCATTATTGGTGCTCTCTAATATCTTTTTCTCACCCATCCTAACATTCAATTTGCAGTAAATAAAGTCTCTCAATTTTTTCATTGTCCTACCAATATTCATTGGACTGCTGTTAAAAGGATCCTTCATTATATTCGCTCCACATCAACTTCTAGTATCCATTTAACCCGACAAACCTCTCTCTCTATTCAAACTACTGTGATGTCGATTAGGCTGGGTGTCTTGTTGACCATCAATTCACGTCTGGTTACTGTATGTTTCTAGGACCAAAACTTATCTCTTAGGGTGCAAAGAAATAACCCACTATTGCCAGATCTAGTATTGAAGCTAAATATCACAGTATAGCTAATGATGCTACTGAAATTTGTTGGATTACGTCTTTTCTTGGTGAAATTGGTTTCTCTCACATCATACCCACTCTTTGGTGTGATAATCTGTGTGCAACGTTTCTTGCTACCAATCCCATCACTCACACTCGTACCAAACACATCGAGATTGATATTCACTTTGTCGGAGATTTGATTACCAACAAGGCACTTACTATTTAGCATTTATCTTCCTGTGATCAAATTGCAGATATCATGACCAAGGCTTTATCTTCCTCTACCTTTCATAGTCCTTCGAGACAAGCTCATTGTGACAACTCACCATGCGCTTGAGGGGGGGCTGATAAATATGTGCAGATCTTCTACAATCTCAACAACATTATTATGATTTGCATTATCTTGTATTCCATTTTATCTTTTGTTTCTCATTTGAATTTACTTTTTGTATCTTCTCTGTTATTAGCTTAATAGTTGAGATATCACAAGACTTGTATAAATACGGTGTAAAGCTATTCATCAATACACAAGAAAACAATACATTTACATATTTGTTCTTCTTTATTATCTATTACTACTATTGACATTAGTGGATGGGGATGGAGGAGATTGAATTACAGACAAAGGAGTTCTAAATGGATATACCAGATTTTCTCTTATTCATTGGACAATACCTCTTCTTCGTGAGCTCATAAATGAGTAATATTTGGGTAAATTATGGATGAGGATGTTCGATATAGATTTGGGAGTTCTATTAATTTGTTTTTATAAAATGTATTTTTATTTATTTTGTAACTTGATTTGTGTGATAATTCGTTAAATAATTTAAAAAGTTCTCAAATTTCATCTTTGTATTTTTTTATTAAGATAACCTAGGGAACCCTGATTTTGTGAGGGCTTAAGGCATTTTTAATGTCATTTTGGTAATATTAAATTATAATCTGGTGCCAAGTTATTATATTTTTTATAAAATGTTGAGGTGCAAATTGCACCTTTAAATCTTACAATTCTATTTAATGAGAGAAATATTTAGGATAAAGACACTAACCTTTTTTGTGGTTTCAACAATTTTACTAAAATTATTTTTGTTTTAAAAAATCTCTAAAGAAATTATTGTAAGTTGCGAAAAGTTTAAAATTATATTAAGTTGGGCAAAAGGGTTATTTAATCTTCAAGATTGACATCCTCAAATAATTTAACCTTAACGGTTTAGAGAGTATAAATTAAACCCCAACGTTTGAAAGACGTCAAAATTTAACCCTAAATTAACTAAAAAATTGACAGCAATGTGACGATAATATTTTATTATAAACAGGTCCCACTCTATCATGTGGCACAATGAGACTTGCATTATTAAATTAAAGACTAAATTTTTTTAGTTTAATTCATATTGCCTTCTTCACCACCTTCCTCCATATATATTTCTTCATTCTTTCTCAGTAAATATTTATACCCCTTTTACTTGTTGCATATTTTATGCGAAATTGCCTAGTTTTCCTGAAAAATCACTTTTCTAACTGCATTGTTGTTTTCTTACTAAAATGTTGAAGATGTTAGCTTTTTGTGAAAAATGTAAGATTTTGTGGGAAAGTGAATGTATTCACTTAAGAAAATGTTATCTTATTTTGTTAGTGTCATTATTATTGTTATTTGGTAAATTTCCATTTTCAAAATAGTGAGACGTAGGTTTTCTCCATTTTCGCAGCTAAAACAAGCAAGCCACCAGAAGTAGTTGTGAAAATGGAGAAGATTTTTTTTCTTTTTCTTGTTTCCTTTGTTTTTTTTATGTAGTTAAGTTAGAGGGCACTTCTTAATATTTTGTTTAGGAAGTTTGGAGGCTTCAGGGACTTTAACAAGCTTCCTTGAGCACGAACCAGAAAGATACTTCGTATGTTTTGTGTTTAGAACTTCAAATTTCTTTCCATGGTGATATATGTAATCTTTTTATGGAAGTTTTCTCCTTTTCCAATGGTTAATTGTTAGAAAATAAACTTGATTTTGAATTTGACTAGTCAAAATAAACAAGCCAATTTGTCTTTGAGTGCCTTTGGATAGCTTCATTGAAGTTGTCCATATAGTCTATGGCTAACTATATTGAAGCTATCCTTATAGAAATCTATAAATATGACCAATAGCCATATGATGAAAGATATGCATAGAAAAGGAAATAGTAAGAGTGTGTGCGAAGTTTAAATTGTTAACTTCAACAAGTTAACAGATAATAGGTTTTTCGGTTATAAGAGTTTATAGTGAGTTTTTATTTGTAAAATTTGAATTCTCTTAATCAATAAAATTATGAGTGTATAATTGAATGTAAAAATCCATTTTCTAGGTGATTTTAATATGCCAACATCTAGTATCAGAGTTGGGTTAAAGTGCTCAAGTAGATCAAGATGGCTTCGAATTAACAAATGAAGTTGAACCAATGCAATTATCTACTTTCAAGTTTGATGTCAAAAACAATTTTATAATGTGGAAACGCTTGATGGAGTTATATTTGAGAAGTAACGATTATGGTAAAATTTTAGAGAAATAATTAGTACAAAAAGAAACACCAGCAGTTGAAGAATCACTACAACTAGTTTGTGATTGTTTATTAAATGAAAAGCCTTTGTTTTTAATTTGTCAATTTGTTGAGTTGCCGATTCTTGAAAAAATATTCCATGTTAAAATAACAAGGGAGGCTTGGAATATTCTGAAGGAGCAAGCACAGTTAAACAAACAAGACTATAAGGTTTGAAAAGGCAATACGAGTTGATAGAGTAAGGAAAGATGAAAGTATTGATGATTATTTTTTACAAATGGAAAAATTGATTAATGAGATGAAAAGTAATGGTCATCAAATTAAGGAGAAAGATATCGTGGAGAGATCATGCCTACCTTAGTATTACAAAAAGAATCCCAAAATCAAAAAATAAATATAAGATCAATATCTCTTGCATTAATTTACAAAATCCAATACCAAAAGCCTTAATACATAGCCGAAAAAGAGAAAACTTGTTTTTATAAACAGATTTGACAAAATCCAATACCGTAATATAGATACAACTCTTCTTAATAAATGGATACTTCGAAGAGTTATGAAACTTGCTCCACCTACATCTTTGAGCCCAAACATACAAATCAAATAAATAGAATAATTTCAAGATTAAAAAGTAAAACTATTCTTTAGTAGTAAATCAATAAGTTATATGGTTGATAATAATGCTTCAAATAAGGACTATTGATTGAGGTACAGTCTCAATAATCCCTTCTATCATAAGTGGCCCAATAAAGATTTACCAAATACTCAACTTCTAATATACCTATTTCTAGTTTTCAATATGTAAATTATATTTAAAAAAAATCATACAACTAGTGCAGTGATCACCTTTAGCATTTTCAACGTTTTCCTCTATAACTGAAATATTAATAATGAATTATATGTGCTAGAAAAGGAGCTTGAGATTAATATAGAATATCTACCTGAAGATTTTTTTCCTCACATAATATAATGCATTTTTTAATAAATTCCTTTACAAAGAAAACAAGATCAGGAAATATATTACACTTTTATACAAACTATAAGAATATATGTTCTTTTCTTTAATTGGTTTAAATATCTACTTAAGAAAATAATATTGAATATCCTTTTAAAAAACCTCAATAATAATAATAATAATAGAATAAAAATTTGAGAAACAACTTTTAGAGGGAAAATATATTATGAAAATCCATCTTTTTGTGAAATTAAAACACTTTGTAAGCAAAACACAGTAATAGCCTGTCCTATAAAGATTAAAAATAAAAATTAAGGAATGGATTCAAAAGATATTAAAAAATGTATGTTAAAAGATTATAAAAATATAAATTTACAAATCATAAGACATTAACTTAAAACAATATATAAAAGCTTAAAGAACTTTTCTGTTATTATATAGCAATATTATGTTATCAAAACTCTTGTGTTTAAATCTCATGAAATCTGTTAATGGTTCTCATTAATTTAGATAAAAAGCATAATGAAGATTTTATACATGAACAAATAAATAGAACAAATGAAAAAATTATTTAGAAAACTCCTAAAAGCTCTCCATAAAAAAAACACTAAATATTTTAAAACAAAAAGATTTAACTAATATTCCTATATAAACTAAGATTCAAGTTACGTTAATGATTTGTTATACGATAAAGACCTCCTCATAAATTACTTCAAATTCATAAGTACTTACTATTATATAATAAGAAAGTAGTTCAAAATTTGATAATCTCTTACCACCTTTACTTTTTCAAAAAAAAAAAAAACTACTAAAAACAACTTTATTGCAAAAAACTAATCAAAACTTGTTTTCATAAAATAGTCATTCCTGATATAAATAATTGACATAGGCCTAATATTTTACAACAAATAAAATACAACACTACCTCTATTTATGGTGTAATATAGAAGGTACATTTAAATATAACATATTGAATACATTATAGAAAATGATAATGGCTGTTAATGCTTATAAATACATTAAAACTTTTGATCATGCTATAGTAGATTTATTTATATTAGGGTTCTTAGGACAGTTAAAGGTTAATGAGAATATCATCTAATTGAGTCATAATAATATAATATATTAAAAAGAATTGAGAGTGAATGAAGAAGAAGAAATTATTTTGTATGAAAATAATGAACTCATACAAGATATTATACCAACCTTTATTTTATTTATTTCTTTATATTTGAAAGGAAATCCCTCCCATATTATGAGATGAAATCTCAAAATATTATCAAATATTAAGTATAAAAGACTTTTAGATTTTAAATGATACAAAGATACTAAAACTATGCTAATGGAAGACTTAAACCACCTCTTTTAGAATGAGAAGCTCCTGTGTGAATTTTCCTTTTTACCTAGAGAAAAAGTTACAAATAAAACTCGAGAAAATTACAATGACTACATACCTTATAATAGGTTGATCTATAAAGAGCTAATTAGTTATACACAAAATGAATGTTAGAAACTATGTCAAGATAAAACTACAAAAATAATTGAAGAATGAAGAATGAAATATTTAAAACTAAAAAAAATGAAGATATTTCAGCCAATAATTTGATGCTAGAGGTGCAACTCCACCCTTAAAAATTTTCATAAGAATTAAAATACCTAAAGTTTTGATGTTTATGAGATGATCTTTTAATGTTAACTTTTATTCACATAATAAACTTTACATAATTTACTAAGAATTTCAAACTTAATATAAGATGAGGATAAAGATCTATTTATATTGTAGAGAAAACCTTAAGCAGTCCATTACTAAGATTCATACAAATAAGGATTGTTTTATAAATAGACGTCAAAGTCAAGGGTTAATTTATAAAATTTGGAATATTCAGTGCTTATTTAAACTTTCATAAGAACTTAAGGGTTATATATTTTGTCAATGTTTCTTATATTATTAATGATAACAATTTTAAAGATTTTAATATAAAATTTAGAAAATAAATAGTAAATGTAAGAACAAAGACTCTTTATGAAAAAGAAGAAAACTCTTTAAAAGATATAAACAAAACCAAAAGCATAAACAAAATGATAGAAACCTAATTTCTCATAAATTTTGGAAAATAAAATAGTAAATATAAGAACAAAGGATTCTATATTGCAAAGAAGAGAACTCTTTAAAAGATATAAACAAAACTAAAATATTAAAAAAATGATAGAAACCAATTTTTTCATTCTCTTCCAATTATAAAAATATAATTTATTTTAAGTATCATAGGACTAATAAAAGACTTCAAATTTATTTAGAATAAGAAATAATTAATACAATACAAGTTGATCTTATTCTAAAGAAAATTATGAAGAATTCTCAAATGTTGAATCTAAAAGTGAAGCTTTGTTATTAGAAGTAACTAGTAGTTTAAGAACAAATCAATGGTTTAAAGAAGCAAAAGAAAAACAAATTGACATATTATCTAAAGAATAAAATTTTTTGTTAGAAGTTATAAACCATATACAAGATCCTTAAACACAATATATTACCTTATTAAGTGATGAAAAATGAATTTGTAATAGACCTATTAAAGTGATATTAACTTGGCATGTCATAAAAAATAACCATTAATAGGCCAGAGATATTCCCAACAAAGATACTCTAACATTAAAGTCAATAATTCTTAGAGGTACTATGTAAGAATATCTCTAATTATGCTTAATGTTAGTGGTTATAAAAACTTATCTTATGATGTATCCCTTTTATAAGATATCCTTATTTGATACATAGTGGGACTCTGATTATCTCTGATTAAGTTGAATCCAACATTTATAAGGCAACTTTATTGGTGTTTGAGTAGGACTTTACCTCCTCATATGATTAAATCATATCTTGATTGGACATACCTTTTTAGATAATTGTAACTCTTATGTGAGATTGAAACATATAGGCATGAAGAAGAATGGTAGGCATTACTGGAATAACTTTGACCTAATTTATACATATAAGTGTAGAAAAAGCTAAAAGCAGATTAAAAGATAAAATTTGGACCTATTGATTATATAAAAATTATGAGCTATAAGTATAAGAAGAATCTTGGCATATTTTTATGAAGAACAAGAACCAAGATTACAAGATGATTTGAATGCCATAAGCAAATAACTTGATACGTTTAAAAAGTTCTTTTAAAAACCAAAGAGAATAACTTTTCTAATTTTATTAATGATCAAAGATGTGTCCAATTGAAAAACAAAAAACACAACATTAGAGTTTTAACCTTAAATAAAAACTAAGATTTTAATTGATCATGATTTGGCCTATGACTATGGACTAAGGCATGCTAATGACAAACATTTTAACGACATTAGACATAGTTTGGCTTATGCTCATCTCTAGGAGTGTAAATCCTTTTATATCTCTACAAACTTGGCCATGGTTGGGACATGCCTATATCTAAAGAAAATGGATCCTTATATTAATTTATAAATTAAGATACAATTTAGGCCACATCTAAGAATGGAGACTACGAATCTCATTGTAAATTTATAGTACATAGTCTAAGCCACACCTATATTGGAGATTATGACCTACCACTAAGTTACCTATCAAATGTACAATGTGATATATGATTGTGTATATTTATATTCAATTCTTCTTTAAAATTAACTCGAATATGACGAACCATTACTCTTCCTTCAATTTGACTTAACTTTACATGTGTAACCACTTCTCTTAGAATCTAATTAAGTAATTCTTCAACCCTCGTCTTCCTTATTAACTGTTCTACTTGGACAACTCAAAGGATCAAAAGGAACTTGATTCCTATCATTCTTTCCTTTTGTTCTTTTTAAAAGATTGATCCTCAAGTCATCATTTATATTAAATGGAGTTAAATTAAAAACATCAAAAGTAGCATTTACATTATACTCACTTGGAAGATCTAATTTACAAGCATCATCGTTGATCTATTCAATAAATTGAAATGGACCATCTCCTTTAGTTGTAAATTCGATCTTCTTTGATGTAAGAACCTCTCCTTTCTCATATTCACTTGTACACAATCATCTAGTTCAAGGCCAATTTTCTGTCTCTCTTGTTAGCCTCAAATGTATGTTCTTCATTCTTCCTTTCAATGTGTCATCAAACATTTTTATATAATCACTTCACCATTTATATTTTCTTTTTACTATATAAGATACTTCTCTCATAACTAGGTCAAGGAATCAAATCCAATGAAGTTAATGGATTAAAGTCATAAACAACCTCAAAATGTGAATACCTAGTAATATTATGAACAATTCAATTTATATGAAAATTAAATGAATAACAAACAATCTTCCTAATTTTCAAATTCTTTTTAATGATAACATGTAATAAAGTAGTCAAAGTCCTATTTACTACCTTAGTTTGACTATCTATATAAGGTGACAAGTAGCTAAAAACAATAATTTAGTTCCTAAATTTTCCTATAAAACCTTCCAAAAGTAGCTAAGGAACTTAATATCTCCATTAGACATAATACTTATAGGAACACCATGAATTTGTATTATCTCCCTAAAGAATAAATTGACTGTATTAGTTGCATTATCAATTTTGTATATGTAATAAAATGCCTCATATTAGAAAACATATTAATAACAACATAGATATAATCTTTGTTGCATTATTAGTTTTGTTATATGCAATAAAATGTTCCATCTTAGAAAACCCATTAATAATAAAATAGATAAGATCTTTAACCTTTAAACCTAGGCAAATCCAAATAAAATCTACAGAAATATCAGTTCAAGGTTCAATATGGATTAAAAAGGAGTATATAAACCATATGGCATAACCTTAGACTTAACTTGTCCATAAGTAACGTAATTAGCACAAATTCTTTCGATATCTCATGAGGCTAAAATAAATATTAAGAAAAATATCTACAAATATTTTTAATGGTAAAATGACCCATAAGTCTTCTCCCATAGGCCTCATGCATTAGGCATATGTAACTTATGTTTCTTAAACAAAAACCTATCATTCCTAAAAAAAAAATCAAAACTATTTTTCTAATAATCCTTAAAGTTAGATGTAAAAAACATCATCATTATTATATAATTCCTTGATACATTCAAAGCCTAAATTTTTTGTATTCAATATAGAAATCACAATGTACCTTCAGGATAATGAAACAACCATGATATTTTTCTTACCTTGTTTTTACTTGATCATATACGGAATCATATCAATGAAATCCATCTACTTGGTATGCCATTAATTCAACTTTCCTTACTCTTTCAATTCTTTAAGGACTCATTTTATGTGTGAATATAAACTCTTTAGACATATAATATTTCCATGTCTTCAAAGTCCTCACTAATGCATACAATTCCTTGTTATAACTTAAAAGTATCATTATTGAGTTTCTCACTATAGTAGGTAATTGGTTAATCTTTCTGCATCAAAACAACACCAATACTTCCCTGATGCATCAATAATCATTCTCAAAATTTTTAGAAAAGTTAGGAGAGCTAATTAAGAAAAATAACATAACCTTTCTTTAATCAAATTAAAGGCATTCTCTTGTTTGTCACTCCACTAAAATCTAACATACTTTTTGAAAACGTTAGTGAATGTTGTAGCTAATGTATTAAAATCCTATGTAAATCTCCTATAAAAACCAGCCAAACTGTTAAAACTTCTCACATAGGTTATAGGTTAAAGGTAGGTTGCTCTTGAATGACCTCAATCTTTATCTTATTCACCTTTATCCTTTTTGCACTCACAATAAATAGTAGAAAGACTACTTTACTCATATAAAAGGAAAACTTTCTTATATTAACATACAAAGTTTCTTGTCTTTAAACTTCTAAAACAGTTCTTCCATGTTCAATATGCCCCTATAAAGTCTTATTATAGATAATAATATCATGAAAATATAAAATCATAAAATTTTCAATAAAAGAATGCAAAACACTGTTCATTATCCTTATAAAAACTACTAGGTGTATTAGTTAATCCAAAAGACATCACTAATCCCTCATATAGACCTTATTTTGTTTTGAAGTTTGTGTTTCTCTCATCATCTTCTTTCATGTTATTTGAGGATATCTACTTTTCAAATCAAAATGTAAGAACATACAAGAACCATATAATTTATCAAGCATAGCTTTTAATCTAGGAATGTGATATTGATATTTTATCATTATTCTCAAAATTTTTAGAAAAGTTAGGAAGAACTAATTAAGAAAAATGACATAAACTTTCTTTAATCAAATTAAAGGCGTGCTCTTATTTGTCACTCCACTAAAATCTAACATACTTTTAGAAAACTTTAGTGAATGTTGTAGCTAGTTTATTAAAATTCTTCGTAAATCTCCTATAAAAGCTAGCTAAACTAATAAAAACTTCTCACATAAGTTATAGATTAAGGGTAGGCTACTCTTTAATGGCCTCAATCTTTATTTTATCCACCTTTATCCCTTTTGCACTCACAATAAATCAAAGAAAAACTACTTTATGCATATATAAGTAACACTTTCTTATATTAGCATGCAAATTTTCTTGTCTTTAAACTTCTAAAACAGTTCTTACATGTTCAGTATGCCCCTATAAAGTCTTATTATAGATAATAATATCATAAAAATAGAAAATCATAAAATTATCAAAAAAAGAATGCAAAATATGGTTCATTATCCTTATAAAACTACTAGGTGTATTAGTTAATCCAAAAGACATCACTAATCCCTTATATAAACCATATGTTGTTTTAAGGTTTTTCTTGCTCTCATCATCTTCTTTCATGTTATTTGAGGATATCTAGTTTTCAAATCAAAATTTAAGAACATATAAGAACCATATAACTTGTTGAGCATAACTTTTAATCTAGGAATAATGTTGATATTTTATCATTATTTTAGTAATAACTCAACAGTCAACACACTTTCTCCATAACCCATCTTTCTTATGAGCAAGCAAGACTGAAACAACACATAGGCTCTTATTCTCTCTAACATACCCTGTTGGGACCTGATCCCAAGACCGGATCCTAACTAGAGAATGGAACGAAAATGGCCGGAACCAAAGCGAATTCAAAACGAATAATTCAAATATAAAAGTAAAACGAATAACAAAATGCGGAAACAACGAATCGAATAAATTGCCAATCGAATCAAAGCAAACAAACGGTGAATCCAAAAAATGTGAAACGAATGAACAAATCGAACGGAAACAAACTCCGACATCCGATACCATACACTTATAGAAAAGCTATCACATTGAAAACCTTAGACATTTCTAATCTAATCCGGTATAAATTTTTTTCTTTCTTTTTCTTTTCTAATTTTTAATCCTTTTCTCATCT
>JANITW010000003.1:3176852-3193550 GCA_027564335.1 Erythroxylum williamsii
AAAAGTCCCTAAAAATGTAAAACACACATAAATCACTCCAATTCAATTTTTCAAACACAATTATCACATATTTCACAAAAATTTACATTTAGACACATATGTCGAGAAATGTCATAAATGCATGTACAAATCATGTGCATGTACATGTGCAAAAATTACCATTCATATCTATATAGAGGCTATATGATGCATGAATATACCGAGGTACATTTACACTCGTCTAACCCGTCCCAAATGACCAATTTACCCTTCCCATCGGTGATGGGATGTTACAGTATGGTTACAAAGGCCTTGAAGCTAGAGTTTGGTCGACATTTGACCTGACTCCTAGCCAATTTTGCTTTTTGAATTTTGTCCTAAGCATACATGAAGCAAATTCCATAATAACATCTATAAATCACAATTTGAAAAAAGAAAATTATAAAATAAAGTTTTTGTCAAAAAAAACTTGCCTTAGCAGTTGATTGCTCCCAATACTCGGATAAATCCATCCACTCCGCCACTGTGACACTATGCGGCTTAACATTCTTAACATCTAGTGAGGGTGATCAACACTTACATCTAACGTGCTTTATGATAAAATGATGCAAAAGGTCTGCCATATCCTCAACGTTTTACAAAGACGTTGCAAAAATGGTTTCTTTTCGTGACATTTTTACAGATGACACAAAAACTCTACACATTTCATGACGTTTTTCTAAAAAACGTCATGAATTCTATTAAATTGTTGTAGTGTTCCTAGGATCTAAGAATTTTAATGCAATAATTCATTAAACCTTAGTCACTTCACATATTAAACTGTTCAAGCAATTATGTATTTGTATCTAATCTAGCAACATATTGTGACAAATAATAAACTAGTAGGCCTTTTAATAATTAAGTGAAACAATCATGAAAAAGAAACACATAAGAATATTCAATACTTAAAGCATAGTTTGAATAATAAAAATAGATTACATGTAATGGTTTTATATATCACAAGGTTATAGATTTCTTTAAGTATAGTTGTGTAGGTGATCTATTTTTTCTGCAAGTGCACAGATTCGTTCTAGTATCCACACAACAAATATTCTAAAATCGTCTCCCTCAAGGACCAATTCATTTACCAATCAACTTAACTCTACTTAATTCCATGCTATCGACAAAAATCATAAAATTGATTTGAGTTGGGTGATTAATATATTGCAATTGGTAACAAACAATCAAAAAAAGTTTTAATAAATGATTTAGAAATGGGGATAGGGGTTCACCTAGTTAAGAGGTCAAAATGCATAATATGAAATGGGTTGAATGTAGGTTATGAAAATAGTGGCCCTATTATACCTATATCTTTTCTCAAAGAATACAGGAATATTCAGCTAGAGATACCCATTTCTCAATGGAATGTCTCCCTAACCAAACTCATTAAACACAAGCAACTTCTTGACCTCACCTTAGCTTAGGTTATCTCTAACTCTAAATCCAAAGTGCTCACCTTCCTAGATCATAAACCATGGTTCACTCTTCAGCACCCCTATGATTTCTAAAATTGCATCTATGGAGATCAAGCATAGAGATAATAATGAATTTAAGGAAGATGAACATAACCCAGAAATTTTCATTAACATTCAACTATCCACATTACACAAAACTTCCTTCAACAGGCTACATCCCTTTCCCTAAGTGAGGTTTAGCTCTTGAACATTTTAACAAAAATCATACATGTAAGGTAGCTCAACATATAGAAAAAGTAGAGAGAGAAGTAGCAGAAAGATAAGAACGAGAAATCTGAATCCTTCGTCGGATCCCCAAAAATTCCCTATCTCCCTCTTAGTTTGTGCCTCCAGATGTGTTGACTTTCGTCTCTCTCCCTCCTCCTCTAATTAGGTCTAAACAGTCCCCCTTTTATAGTCCTCCCGTCTCAAGAAGTCTAATGTTTCGAAACAGGGGAGTGCTGGCCACCTATGTCCGTTTAACGGACATTCTCGGGTTTGGAAATTGTTGCTACCGCGTGATGTTCGTTAAACGGACATGTGTGTCCGTTTAACAGACATGGCCCATATCTTCACTTTTACGCCTTTGACCTTCCAATTGCTATAATTTCTTCTCGGAGTCTTCTCGAAAGTTGCAGCACTCGGAATTCTCCTTGCAATCGTCCTTGCTTGGCTTTGGTCCAGCATTCCCAAGGAAAGTTATGCCGCTCTTTCCCCATAATTCACCAATTGTACCTATCACGAAATACACTCAGAATGTGAGCGAATTAACTGAATAAAACTTCAAACCCACAAAGAAATAAGTCAAAATGAATCCAAATCATTCCCCAATTATCGATAAAAATTTTGACTTATCAAAATTCCCCCACACTTGAGTTATTGCTTGTCCCCAAGCAATTAGTAAAACTCACTATAAAATCTAAACAGAATTATTGATTCCACTTTCGTAGGTGCACGGTGACATTTAGCCTTTGTCACAAGCCTTTAAACCACTATGTGTCCATAATGGAGGAGTTATAGTCTCCTGAGGGTTTACTTAAAATGAATGGCACCCACAAACATTTCCTTGCCATCATTTTATACCTAATCATCACCATAGTTCATTCCAATAAGTCAATTACATCAAAAGTGAAAATTGGTCTTGGAATAAGATTACATAATACCTCATAAATTCGATCCCACTCTAGTAACAATGAAATTCCATAATGCTTCAATCAATTAAAATCATGTACTAAAAATGAAGTCTCTCATACAATGTTACGTTTGCGCCAAGCAGTGTTTAGGGTTACTCTCAATCATCTTTTCATGCATGTCACTTACCATAAACTTGCATTTGATCTACTTCTCCACTACTCCCATCTATGGCATGTCCATGGATCAAAAAGGTCTTAAATCTTGGGTTGTGATGAGGCCATGGGTGAAGTGGTTTATGAATGAAGGGATAGGAATTCAAGTATTCAATAGTTAGTAGAGCCAGCTTTACCATTCCTACCTTTTCATTAGATTGTAGAACTCCACCAATTCTATTATCCCTGTTTTTCCATTTCTTTACTTTGGAGCTTGAATTGCACATGTTTTGCTTTTGAAAGACTCCCTTCCTTTTTCCTTGTACCCCTAAAATTTTTGTTTGTAGATTTTTGATTGATTGATTTTTTATTTTTATTTTTTATTTTTTAAAAACATTTGAACAACAATTGTTGCTTTTCACATGCTTCTTGACTTGTCAAGCCTGATTTCCCCCACACTTCTTCCTTTGTATTCCTAACCGAAGAGTTAGTGAATGTAAAACTTTGATAGCTCTCCTACCCATTGAACAAGGGTAAACTTGTTTTGCTTGGTTCAAGGTTCTTTGGGATATTAGGTTTACAAAGAATATAGCTCACTGCAATTACTAGGCTCAAGGGGTTCACTAGGGGATTGATATGTATGAAGGGTTGGCTATTTGACTCAAGCTCATTCCTAATGCCTTTTATCATTTCTAAGACATACCATAGCACGATTATGTAATCTTGAAGAGGTGTGATGCAAGTTCTAGAAGTGAGCATACATAGAAGAGAAAATCGTATCACTCACAAGAAAATAGGATTGAGTGCAATCCATTAGGCTCAATTTAGCTCACTTGGTTATGTTTCCTCATTCCATAGCACAATCATTCAATCAATTTGACATTATATATCCCATTGATACAATACATGCAATTCACATTAATCATATTATGTATCCTAATCAAAGCCAAACTCAATCATCATGCACTTAACTCACGAAATGAACGTATAGTGACAATTAGACATAAAAGATGTTAAAATTAGACAATTATCCAATGAAAGTCTAAATTCCCCCACACTTAAAAGTGACATTGTCCTCAATGGCATAACATAAGCAAGGCTAACAATGTAGATAACAATAAGTAAAGCAGAGGTGAGGGAACTCCCTGAATAGGGCAGTGTCTATTCAGAATGACCCTGAAAATGCAGAGTACTCATCAACACACAAAATACAGAGTCAACAAAAGTTAATGGAACAAGGTGCCCCTGAACAAAACAAAGTACTTGCTAGATATAGCGCAAAAGGCAAAATAGCAGAAAACAGTAAGTCCTAAGCTTCAATGCTCTGGTGGTGGTGTGTGATGGGCCTCCATGAAAGTTGTCATCATAGCTTCTAGTCACCTCTATGAAGCTGTGATCTCGGCCATTTCCGCTCGAAGAGTGCGAATGTTAGCGTCCATTTGTCGCCAGTCGGGGGCGGTGTCTGAAGGTGGAGATCTTCCTGAATCGGTTGCCTCGTGGCATCTCCTATGCGGATTAACCCAACCTTTAGGGTCATTGTCGTCAAACTCGAACTCTCACATTTTATCCGCAGTGATCACATCCCCCTCATCAGTAAAAGCGACCACTTCATCCCGTTTGATGACAAGCAGCTTATGGAATAGCTGACTCAGAAGCACCAAGAAGACAAAAGCCTTGGTATTCGCTTTATGTTGAACCACTCGCCACATGGCAGTCATCATCAGCTTGGCTACCGCGATACCCTAGAATTGGTCGTCGAAGAAGAACATCTTATCCAAAATGAACAGGTCTTTGTTTCTGAGAAACCCTGAGTCACTAGCCTTTTGTATCACATTATGTGCTAGCACATAGGCAATCAACCTCAAGGCGACATCCAGGTGCTTGCAATGCACAAAATAGCGTTGAACCGATGGACACCAAACCCTGCGAACCCCAAGGCGATCTATAACATCATCCTTGCTCCAAGCCTCATCCCAAGGGTAGTGGTTCCTCGTATCGAAATATGGGACATTGCCTTCCATTGGTAACTCCAGGTGGTTGCAAATCAGCTCTTCGGTAATCACCACTTCTTCTCCATTAACGTGCGAGGTAAGGACAGGTGGTTGTTTACCCGTCATGGAACTCAGGTTGGCATAAAATTGCCTGACGGCCTCAGGGTAATAAGCACCCTTGAGGGTCAACAATTTGCCCCAATGAAATTTGTCCAGATTGGCCTGCACTCGATGCTTCTCATTGATGAAATCTGCCACGGATACCTCGATGACAAACTTGTTTCTTCTCTTTTTAGATACCAAGCCTCACATTGTTCATTGATGAATATGGTTGGCTCAGGGAGAGGTTCCTCCTGGACCAAATTTTTCTCCCTCATCGACTTAGAGGATTGCCCCGCATTTTTCCTTGTCGTTTGCTTAAATCGTGACATGATTAAACTCCAACTATAGAAAGCTCCACCTTTGTAACAAACTAATTTAATTCACAACAATCCGCACAAGCCAATCTCAACTGATCGTCAGTACCACAAATCCCATAAATCAACCTTGCGGTCCTTGCTTACTCAACTGCACTAGGGCTAAGGGTGAGGTATAGGCGAGGAATGAAGAGGGGAAGAAGGTGGGGTATGAAAACTAAGAGGGAAGGAGCTTATGGTTGTTGGAGGCAGGTGCAGAGGTTGGAGGTGCTGTCGGTGCTCAGAGGAGAAAAGGGAGAAAGAAGAGTGCCGGGAAGGAATAGGGTTTTAGAATTTTAAAACAGGCTATGTCCGTTAAACGGACATGTGTCTGTTTAACGGACACCTATAGGTAAAGCTGCCTGTTTGAGAAACTAATGTCTGTTAAACGGACACACAGGTCCATTTAACGGACCTTTACGGGTTAGTTTACCCCTCTGAAGAACTCGTGTCCATTAAGCAGACACGTATGTCCGTTTAACGGACACTTACGGGTCAATTTTTGTACAGGGGCGATCCATGTCCGTTAAATGGACAGGCATGTCCGTTAAACGGACATGTGTATTTTTCCCATAATTGACCCCACTTTTTCTTCATTCTTTCATTCTCTTATGAGACTACCTAAGATCATATGCATAGTGGGGCAAGAGCATCATACGTAAGTGCAAAGTTAGTAGGGAATTAACACATTATACATAAGACTAGTCACATACCTGTTTCCCATGGTTAAATTGAATCTCACCTCGAAATTTTGGCATGTTCCTACCCCTCCATTCCTCATACTACTCGTGAATGTTTGTGAAAGCTCATCCTTCAACACACCAAAAGAATTTAGCATAACAAATGGACAACCACCAAAAGATTAAGAATACACACAAAAACAAAAAGAAGCAACATAAAGAAAAGTTAGAAATATTGGGTTGCCTCCCAACAAGCGCTAAATTTAATATCCTCAGCTGGACTCGGTCGCTTGGTCATCAACCTTGAAAGGTAACGGTGAAAATGCATCCCACCGATTCTCCCTCAAAATAGTGCTTCAGTCTTTGCCCATTGACCATGAAGGGCTCTTGGTCATCTCTTTGAATTTCTACTGCTCCATGGGGATATGTCTTTGTGATTACAAATGGCCCCGACCATCTTGACCTTAGTTTTCTTGGAAATAGTTTCAACCTAGAGTTGAACAGCAACACTTTTTGGCCAGGTTTGAATTCTCTCCACAGTATACGCTTGTCATGAAAAGCTTTGGTTCTGTCCTTATAAATCCGAGCATTCTCAAAAGCGTCAAGGCGAAATTCATCCATCTCATTTAGTTCCAACAATCTCCTCTACCCTGCTTCCTTGAGATCAAAATTTAGCTTCCGGATTGCCCACAATGCTTTATGTTCAATTTCAACCTTTAGATGACAAGATTTCCCAAAGACGAGCCTATAAGGTGACATCCCTAATGGAGTTTTATAAGCAGTTTTGTATGCCCATAGAGCATCATCGAGTTTTAGTTCCCAGTCCTTCTTAGAGGTATTAACCATCTTTTCTAGAATTTGCTTGATTTCTGGTTAGAAACCTCAACTTGCTTGCTGGTTTGGGGGTGGTAGGTGGTTCCCCACCTAAAATGACAACCTTACTTTGATAGGAGGGACTTGAATTGATGATTCTGAAAGTGCACCCCATTATCACTTATGATTGCTCGAGGGACACCAAACCGAGAGAATATATGCTTCTTGACGAATTTGACCACGCTAGCCCCGATATTGTTCGCCAATGCTACAACTTCTACCCACTTCGACACGTAGTCTACAACTACTAGGATATATTCATTTCCAAATGACCTTGGAAATGGTCCCATAAAATCCAGACCCCAAACATCAAAAAGCTTTACCTCTATAATTCCATATTAAGGCATCTTATGCTTCCTACTGATATTGCCTGTCCTTTGGCACTTATCGCACGTCATGAAAAAGGTCCTAGCATCCTTGAAAAGGGTTGGCCAGTAAAGGCCAGATTGTAAAATCTTTGCTGCTGCTCTGTTGGCCTCGTGATGTTCTCCATACAGGGAGGCATTACAGTGGTATAGGACCGATCTCATTTCTTCCTCGGGCACACATCTCCTAATTATTCCATCGGTGCATCTTCGAAATAACAGCGGCTCTTCCCAAAAGTAGTGTCTTACCTCGGCTAAGAATTCTTTTCGACGATGGTACGAATAGTCCGAAGGTACAATATCGGACACCAGGAAATTTACATAATCCGCAAACCACGGGAGATTATCCTTTAACAGCCATAAATTCTCATCGGGAAAAGCATCGTTGATTTGCTCTTCCACGTGCTTGCCCTCCCATTCCAGTCGCGACAAATGGTCGGCCACTACATTCTCTGATCCTTTCTTGTCTCTTATTTCCAAGTCGAATTCCTGCAAAAGTAAAATCCATCTGATTAGTCTCAGTTTTGCATCCTTCTTTGCAAGAAGATATTTCAGAGCCGAATGGTCCATGTACACAATAACTTTAGAACCGACCAGATAAGATCTAAATTTGTCAAACGCATAAACTACGACTAGCAATTCTTTCTCAGTTGCCACATAATTAAGCTGAGCATCATTAAGAATTTTGCTAGCATAATAAATGACGTGTAATTTCTTATCCTGTCTCTGCCCCAAAACAGCTCCGAGTGCAAAGTCGCTAGCATTGCACATCAATTCGAAGGGGAGGTTCTAATCTAGTGAGGTCATTATAGGAGCTGACGTCAACTCCTTCTTCAACCAGTTAAATGCAACAAGGCACTCATAAGTAAACTCAAATGGCACATCTTTTTGCAAAAGAGCACATAGGGGTCGAGAGATTTTTGAAAAATCCTTTATAAACCGGTGATAGAACCCGACATGCCCTAGGAAGCTCCGTATTGCTCTGACTGAAGTAGGAGGTGGCAGCTTGTTGATAACTTCAATTTTGGCCGGATCGACTTCAATCCCATTGCTGGAGATCTTATGGCCGAGGACGATTCCTTCTTGCACCATAAAGTGACACTTTTCCCAATTGAGCACCAGATTAGTGTCCTCGCACCTCTACAGAACCTGCTCTAAATTGAACAAACAACCATTAAAGGATGATCCAGATATAGAAAAATCATCCATAAATACCTCAATGATATTCTCAACCATGTCGGAGAATATTGCCATCATGCAACGTTGGAACGTGGCAGGAGCATTGCATAACCCAAAGGGCATCCTACGATACGCAAATGTACCATAAAGACATGTGAAAGTGGTCTTCTCCTGATCCTCTGGGGCGATCGGGATTTGGTTATAATCAGAATAACCATCTAAAAAACAATAATACTCATGCCCCGCTAGTCTCTCCAGCATTTGATCAATAAAGGGAAGAAGGAAGTGGTCCTTCCTAGTGGCTGCATTCACCTTCCTATAGTTTATACATACTCTCCACCCCGTCACAACCCTAGTAGAAATCAATTCATTACTATCATTTGAGACAACAGTTATGCCCCCCTTCTTAGGCACTACCTGCACTGGACTCACCCAAGGACTATTAGAAATAGAATAAATAATCCCTGCATCGAGTAATTTGAGGACCTCGGCTCGTACAACCTCCTTCATGTTAGGGTTGAGCCTCCATTGACTTTTCATGCTAGGTTTATGGTCCTCTTCCATCAAAATCCTGTGAACACAAATAGAGGGGCTAATCCCCTTGATGTCAGCAATATTCCAAGCAATAGCCAATTTGTGTTCACGCAAAATTTGTAACAACTTCTCCTCTTGAGAAGAGTCCAACGAAGCAGAGATGATGACTGGAAAAGTATTTGCTTCCCCCAAGAACGCATATCTCAAATGAGTTGGGAGTTGTTTAAGTTCGAGATTTGGTGGGCTTAGTATAGAAGGCAATAGCTTGGGTTTTGGAGGTCCCAATTCTTCAATTTGGGGTTTATGCCTAAAACCATTACCCTGTAACCTATAGGCACACTCCACTAATTCATCATCTAAATCTGTTGGTCCTATCCCTAGGGTTAAACAACCTTCCAACACATCATCACACAATAATTGAGGCATAGATTCAGTCGTTAGGAAATCAATTACATTAATTTGGTAAGTCTCCTCATCAAAAGAGGGCCCCCTCAACACCTTAAAAATGTTGAACTCCTCGTTCTCCTCACCTACCCGCAACGTTAACTTACCCTCTGTGACATCGATTAAGGCTCCTCCCGTGGCTAGGAACGGTCTTCCCAAAATTATGGGAACCTGTATGTCAAACTCCATCTCAAGCACAACAAAATCAACAGGAATGATAAGCTTACTAACCTTTACCAATAGGTCCTCAACTATACCAGTGGGATATCGAATTGATCTGTCAGCAAGCTGCAGTGAAATTGTGGTTGGCTTGAGTTCACCAATTCCCAACCTGTTGTACAAAGAAAAAGGAATAAGATTGATACTTGCACCAAGGTCACATAAACTTTGGAAAATGTTAGAAGCACCAAAATGACAACGTATAGTGAAACTCCCTGGATATTTTAACTTAGGAGGTAGTTTATTTTGTAAAATAGAACTACACTCTTCGGTTAGGGCCACTGTAGCGAAATTATCCAGCTTCTTTTTGTTAGAGATAATCTCTTTTAAAAACTTAGTGTATGCAGGCATCTCCGCTAGTTCTTCCGTAAGAGGGATATTAATATGAATTTTCTTGAACAAGTCTAAAAACTTCTGGAACTTAGACTCGTCAGTCCTCTTCCTTACTCTTTGGGATACGGGATGAGTGGTACAAAGGTAAGGCCCGACCCCAATGATAGTTCATTCTTTTGAGAGGCCCGCTTAGGCTCCTCTCCTTCATCTGCCTTTTCTTCTTCTACTTCTTGAACCCCCTTTTTCTTTGGGACTACACCTTCTATAACCTTACCACTTCGCAAGATGACCGCCATGCAATCTTGTTTTGGGTTTACTTGAGTATTACTAGGTAACTTCCCCTCCCCTCTTTCACCAACCTCTCTTGCCACTTGACTAATTTGCACTTCCAAATTCCTAATTGTTGCTTAATTTGATTGAATGTTTTCTTCCATTCTATTCATTGCTTGAGAACTGGCTTGAGTACTCTGATCCATCTTGCTCATAAGCTGGGAAAACATATCCTCAAGCCAGTCTACCTTTTTCTCCCATGGAGAAGGGAATTGTTGTGGAGCGGAAGATGATGGGGCTGAGTACTCTTGTCTGACCGGTGGTGGGAACCCTGGCGGCCCTATTGGTTTCGCGCCCCTTAATTCTTCCAGGAGAAATTCGGATGCAACTTCCAGCCTTCATTGTAGGTGTTTGAAAAAGGATCTAACCTCTGACCCTGCCTACCATTGTTCACATAACTTACCTCTTCTTCTGTCAATGCTATCTCAATATTCATACATCCTACTGCTGAGTGCCCAAACCTTCCACATAGAGTGCACAGGTCGCGACTTGACTTATTTTCATTCATCAACACATTCAACTTCTTATTGATTTCCGCAACTTGATATGCCATATCCAACTTGGACCCTACTTCATTCAAAGTTACTGCCTTACTTTGGGTTACCTTGCAATGGGAGTTCTCGGCAACCTTTTTGAAAATATTCCACAATTCTTGAGAAGTCAAATTACTTATATTTCCCCCAGCATTCAAATCCACTAAGGTTTGGTTGTGATCAATAAGCCCATAGTAGAAGAACTGAGTCAATGAATACATGTCGAAGCCATAGTGTGGGCATTGGTTGAGGAGATCATTGAACCATTCCCAAGCCTCATGAAACTTTTCCCCGTCTTTTTGCGAAAAACAATGTATCATTTTTCAGAGTTCAAGAGTCTTGTGCGCTGGGTACCACTTCATCATAAATGTCTCCATTCCTGTCTTCCAAGTATCAATGGAATCCACTTCTAAACTCAGCAACCAATTCCTAGCCAACCCCTTCATGCAATAAGGGAAGCATCTTAGCTTCAATTCATCCTCCGTCAATCCGTACAATGGAAGCGTTTGGACTGTTGCATAGAAATCCCTCATAAACGCTAGCGAATCCTCACTAGGCATCCCATTGAATTGTGGCAACATAGACAAATGGATTTGCTTTAGCTTATAATTCCGTGCAGTAGCGGTTAACCTAATACATGATGGATTCTCTGTAATAAAAGGCATTTGATAATCCCTAATCCTTCTCACCGCGGGATTGACAACAACCGGCTCAGCTTGATTTTCCCCATTCAATTGTTCATTTCCTAACTTGGGTTCTTCATGCAATTCCAGAATTTGGTTGTTGTTAGCCATTTCTCTCCTCCTTTGGGCGTTGTTCCTCCTGCACGTTCGTTCAATTTCAGGATTGAATTCAACCAATGGTTCATCATTCACGCTTTGCGAATGCCTCAAATGCATGTAATTCCTGAAACCAAACAAGGGCAAGGTTCACAATCCAGTAAAAGAAGAATATTCAAATGATAAACAAATAGATAACACGAATAACTAGACTTAAAGAGACGATAAATAAAAAGGTCCCTGGCAACGGCGCCAAAAACTTGATTGATTATTTCTGCAAGTGCACAAATTTGTTCTAGTATCCACACAACAAATATTCCAAAGTCGTCTCCCTCAAGGACCAATTCATTTACCAATCAACTTAACTCTACTTAATTCCATGCTATCAACAGAAATTATAAAATAGATTTGATTTGGGTGATTAATAAATTGCAAGTGATAACAAAACAATCAGAAAAAGTTTTAATAAATGATTTAGAAATAGGAATAGGGGTTCACCTATTTAAGAGGTTAAAATGCATAATATGAAATGAGTTGAATATAGGTTATGAAAACAATGGCCCTATTATTCCTATATCTTTTCTCAAGGAATACAGGAACATTCAGCTAGAGATACCCATTTCTCAATGGAATGACTCCCTAACCAAACTCATTAAGCACACACAACTTCTTGTCCTCACCTTAGCTTAGGTTATCTCTAACTCTAAATCCAAGTGTTCACCTTCCTAGAGCATAAATCATGGTTCACTCTTTAGCACCCCTATGATTCCTAAAATTGCATCTATGGAGATCAAGCATAGAGACAATAATGAAATTAAAGAAGATGAACATAACCCAGAAATTCTCATTAAAATTCAACTATCCACATTACACAAAACTACCTGCAAATAGGCTACATCCCTTTCCCTAAGTGAAGTTTAGCTCCTGAACATTTTAACAAAAATCATACATGTAAGGTAGCTCAACATATAGGAAGAGTAGAGAGAGAAAGTAGCAGAAAGACAAGAATGGGAGATCCCAATCTTTGGTTGGATCCCCAAAAATTCCCTATCTCCCTCTTAGTTTGTGCTTCCAGATGTAGTAACTTTGGTTTCTGTGTCCAGCCCCCCTCATTAGGTCTAAACAGTCCCTTTTTATAGTCCTCACGTCCCAAAAAGCCTAATGTTTCGAAACAGGAGAGTGCTGGCCGCCCATGTCTGTTAAATGGACATGTGTGTCCGTTTAATGGACACTCTCAGGTCTGAAAGTTGTTGTTGCCGCATGATGTCCATTAGATGGACATGTGTGTCCGTTTAACGGACACGGCCCATTTCTTCACTTTTACTCCTTTGACCTTCCAATTGCCATAATTTCTTCTCGGAGTCTTTTCGGAAGTTGCAGCGCTCGGAATTCTCCTTGCAATCGTCCTTGATTCGCTTTGGTCCGGCATCCCCAAGGAAAGTTATGCCCCTTTTTCCTCATAATCCACCAATTGTACCTATCAATAAATACACTTGGAATGTGAGCGAATTAACTGAATAAAACTTCAAATCCACAAAGAAATAAGTCAAAATGAATCCAAATCATTCCCCAATTATCTATACAAATTTTGACTTATCAAAGTTGTTGCCTTGACGATTCGACAAGATCTAGATGCTGATGCTTTGTACACACATATTTACACATCATTAAATTATTTAATCAAATGAATACCTAAACATGTGCATGTAGATGTGCCATGTTTAATGTATGCTCAATTGGCTATCCTGGGAATGTAACCTTGTTCAGAAGTCTTACTCATTCATTCATCATAGATTATATATATCTTGTTTTTGCAATTAGGTTATGCCTTAAGTAAGTTTGATTACTTTCAATTCATCAATCATATATTCACCAATGTTTTTCTGGCATTATATTTACAAAATTTCCCAATTCTCATTCACTCATGCCTAATGCATTACCTATATCCTTTGAATCACATTTGCATTCATAAAAACATCTTTATATGATTAACAACTTATACTTCTCAATTTCTTCCGAATTTTGACACCTTTATGATAGTTCATCAATTTCACCTCAATTTATACCTTAAAAACACTTCAATTCCTCATCAATTCATCCATAAAATAATCTATAACTTAGGGTTTCCAAACATCAAGAATAAAATTAATTCACTCATAAAGTTTCAAGCACATCTAAATGTAACATCCCAATCCCGTAAGACCCGAACCCGACATCGATGGTGATATCCGAGTCCGTGCCCTGCGAGGTGACGTGCTACATCTCTCAGTCAAACCTCAGTAAAAATTTGTTTCTTTCGATCATACACATACATTATCAATATATGCGGAAACAATTATCCAAAATAAAACCAAAACATTTATACAGAGATTTAAAAATACAAAATTTTATACAAAACTGTTCAGACACTAATGCAGATGCAACTGATCCCGACCTCTTCTCATACTCGTACGTAGTCAGTATACACCCGTTGCCTAACGGGATATTCTTCTGAGTCCTGAAAAATAATTGCAAATTTTTGGGTGAGTTTTTGCAAACTCAATGAATGACCATCATCGATGGTCCCCTCAATCATGACATAGAATCAGTTCATAAACTATATTCACATTGCTGTCTATTTGGTCTCATTTTACAATTCACATACATCTAACTTTATCTCATAAAACACTTTCTCAAAAGAATGCTCATTTACACATTTACAGAAATCCACATTCATAAATCCCATTTATGATACATATATATTTCACTCACTTACCAGTATTATCATGTGGCCGTGACCGAGTGCCTAAACTGTCCTATCAAAGGACTCAATAATGTCTGACCCTTATCCAATGCTATATAGAGGGCTCAGTATACATCGAGCCTGAGGCTCTGAATCGCTCATGAGCTCGAAGCTCATTTCCGCGCGTTGAGCTAAAAGCTTTGATCGGTGACAACTCTGGTCAACAGCCCTAATATTTCATACAGCGCTAGGCATATCACAATTTGTCGTATATTCTACAATTTGATGTACCCCATAACTGTTATCACTTTAGTGCATGGCATTTTGCCTATCATTCAATCGAACATATCAAAATGAATGCAGTATATAACCCATTTTTAATTTATTTCAGTGTTGTGACCAAGCGCTTGAACTGTCCCTATAAGGGCACATTAATCGTTGAGCCAAAGGCTCTCAAAACTATCCCACTAAGGGCTCATAAATCGTTAAGCCAGAGGCTCTGAGACTGTCCCACTAAGGGATCATTTATCGTTGAGCCAAAGGCTCTGAAACTGTCCCATTATGAGCTCATTAATCATCGAGCCAGAGGCTCAAAACTGTCCCACTGAGGGCTCATTAATCATCGAGCCAGAGGCTCGAAAACTGTCCCACTAAGGGCTCATTAGTCATCGAGCCAGAGGCTCATAAACTGTCCCACTAAAGGCTCATTAATCATTGAGCCAGAGGCTCAGAAACTGTCCCACTAAGGGATCATTTATCGTTGAACCAAAGGCTCTGAAATTGTCCCATTACGGGCTCATTAATCATCGAGCCAGAGGCTCGGAAACTATCCCACTAGGGGCTCATTAATCATCGAGCCAGAGGCTCGGAAACTGTCCCACTAAGGGCTCATTAATCATCAAGCTAGAGGCTCGAAAACTGTCCCACTAAGGGCTCATTAACCATCGAGCCAGAAGCTCGAAAACTGTCCCACTAAAGGTTCAGTAATCATCGAGCCAGAGGCTCGGAAACTGTCCCACTAAGGGCTCATTAATCATCGAGCCAGAGGCTCTACATCACTCTGGGGCTCAGGGCCCAAATATCACGTTGAGCTAAAAGCTCTGATCAGTGGCAGCTTCGGTCACAACTATCATTAACTGATTTTGCGTTCATGTATGAACGGCATGTGTCACAATTCAATCACTTTATTTACGTATTCCTATATCACAATCAGATAATCGATTAACAAATTGTCATATCAAAACACATTCACAATTTCACATACTTATAACACTTTTATATCAATTCACTTCAATACTCCGGACCTTCTGTCCGGAGTTCACAGTTAACACTGTCCCACATTGTACTTCAGAGAATTAAAAATCACCGAATTATAACACTAAATAATTTGAGAACCATCTAGGTCACTTACCTGGCTTCCATGCTAACGCCTAGAAGTCTTAGCAATGTCGGTGGACTGACTTTCCAAAAGCCTCTATCACAATTCAAACACTCTATTTTACACATTGCCCAATTAGAAATAAAACTCATGTAGCAATTTACAAAAATTTACGTATCATGCACTTCTGTGACATTCCCGACACTATCCCAAAAATTTACCTGTCAATTACTTCCCTAAATATCAGAACTCAATTGATACTCAAATCAGTCAATTCGTTTCAGAAAATCAAAAATTAATCTCCAACATATAACCATATTTTACACTCAACTTCTATCCCAAATTTAAAACTTTTAAAGACGGATTCAACACTTTCCTCTTTCATAACGAGGAGACCAATGTCTCTAGTTCATAACAAATCAGAAAAATATCTCCTTTGACCATCTGTACAATAAGTTATGGTTTAAAAACCAAAACATATTCATTCAGGAAAAGGGGTCCTTGTCGCGGTGAAAAGAAGCTCGCCGTGGCGAGGGCATAAATACATGCCGCGGCGTGCTCCCTTATTCACGTGGTGCACACCGCGACGTGTGGGCTTGCGTGTGCATTAGCACTTCGCGACGTGTGAGCCCGATTTCGTCTCCCGAATCCGATTTTCAACCATTTCAATCCAATTCTTCCAATCTATTCAACACATAACTCATCTAAACATTACAACATCACTCACAAACCAATTTCCAACCCATTTACAAACCAAACTCACTCACAAACATCAAAGGTTTACCATATTCGAAAACCCCATAAACCCAACATCTCACTAACCCATTCTTTATCTATAATCACTCAAAACATGAATCAATCTACTAATTAAGAAGGAAGAGACTCAAACTTACTTAATTTGGCTCACAAAATCCATAAACTCTTCATGATTTCGTCGAAAATTCCTTTCTTCTTCTCCTCCTCTTCTTCTTCCACGGCATTTTTGTAGAGCCCGGCCTCTACCGCCATCACTCCAGGTATTGTCTTCTTTGATCAAGGGTGAGTCCACGAATCGAACCCAAGACCTCAAGGTTTTGTTGCACTTTATGTGCACGCCTCTTACCATTGAGCCATTGGCTCAATGGT
>JANITW010000003.1:3274444-3290197 GCA_027564335.1 Erythroxylum williamsii
AAAGTGTGTTATACTCTTTATAAAATGATATGATATCATTTAAAATAATAATCATAAAAGAGTATTAAAATAAGTTTTTTAAGCACAATTCAATAAGAATTACTTCATAATAACTAATAAGAGATTTTATATTAAAATAATTAAAATTTATTAATTAAGTTCCACAATACATATATTAACATAATATATTAATCTAACATAATATTAAGAATTTAGTATTACTTAAATATATTTAAGCTAATATTACTTAAATATAATAATCAAAATTATATTATTATTAACAATTATCAACAAGTTATAATTTGAAGGAAAAATAACAAGAGAAAATAAATTAAAAAATGAAGTCGTAAGCTTTTCTTCTTCATCGTCATCGTGTTGGAGTCTGCTACTTTCTCGTCTCGTACGGCTTCAATATATAGAGAGAGCTATTTAGCACACTCTTCAACAAATTCTCTCATCCTCGCTACAAACCTCTCTCGCTCTCTCGAGGTTTTGTGTGTCTCTCTCTGTGTTTAGCTTAATTTCCCTGTTCTTCAGCAATGGGGAAGAATGTGGTTTCTGATGAAGAAGGTAATATTACGACACTAATGATGTTAAAGCTTGTTGCTTTAATCACGAAATGCTTCAGAGATTCTTCCTTTCTTTACCGTAACATTTGAATTTATCTTTTGGGATTTGTCCATGCAGATGAGGTCGAGTACGAGGAGGACGAGAGAGAACCCGTCGATGGAGACGCAGCTGGTGAACCGGAGGACGACGAAGACGAAGACGATGGTAGGGCTCGAATTTGAGGCCTTTTTCTATTCGTTTTTAGGGTCATTAGTGGGGCTTGAATTTAGGGTTTTGATTTATTCGTTTTTAGGGTTCCGAGCTCATATCTTGTCGGAATATAATGCGAGGACATGCTTGCTTTCATTTCTTAGTGTTCCTATTCTACCCGTGTGAATTAGTCTTACTTATTGGTTGTCGTTTGTTTGAAACATATGCCTGGTCAAGTTTGAAATTTATCCTTTGCGAATTGTCAGTATAGACTAATATAATTACATACTGGGTTTGGGCAGAGGACGGACAAGATGAATATGAGAAGGACGATTTTATAGTAGATGATGTTGAGGAAGAAGAAGAACAAGATGAAGAAGAAGAGAGGGTGGAGAGTGATGAGGAAAGGCACAGGAAGAAGAAGAAAAAGAAGAAAAGGTTTTTTTAGTATCTTTTTTTTAGAAAATTCCTCAAGCTTAACTTGCCATCTTCTTGAATAACGGGGGCCTAATCATATGTGATCAAACTGATGAGTTCTTGTCTTATTTATATATTTTCAGAGAAGCTGAGGATGTGCTTGATGAAGATGACTACGAGCTTCTCCGGGACAATAATGCTTTCCACCACCGACCAAAGGTTTTGAATGTTAAACCTCCTTGATTTTCAATTTCTCTTTTGTAGTTCACATATATTGTGTGCCTCTTGCTGATTTTCTGTTATCAAATGGTTCAGGATAGCAAAAAATTTAAACGTTTAAAAAAAGCTCAAAGGGATTCTGACGACGACCGATTTGGGCTTTTGGATGAAGAATTTGATGGAAGTGGTAAGGGCGGTCAAACTGCCGAGGAGAAACTTAAGCGGAGCTTATTTGGTGATGATGAAGGTGAGGCATTTATTTCAAGTTTGTTGTTCATTCTCGATTGGTTGTCGGTATATGTTACAAGAATTTATAATGCCATATGATATCCCAGGAGTGCCACTTGAGGATATTGCTGAAGATGAGGAACAAGCTGAGGAAGAAGAGGATGGAGACCTGGGGGAGGAGGATGAAATGGCAGATTTTATCGTTCATGAAGAAGAAGTTGATGAAAATGGTGCTCCAGTCAGGTATTGATTTTATGGATTATGTTGGAAGGGCAGTCTGTGATCTATGCTTTAATCTTGGTCTCTTTAACTGATTTGCTCATTTCTGTAGGCGTAAGAAAATGAAAAGAAGGAAATCTAGACAGGCACCTGGTGTTTCATCTAGTGCACTGCAGGAAGCTCATGAAATATTTGGGGATGTTGATGAACTTTTGCTACTGCGGAAACAAGGGCTAGAATCTACTGAATGGAGGGAAAAGAGATTGGAGGACGAATTTGAACCAATTGTTCTTTCTGAGAAGTATATGACAGAGAAAGACGAGCAGATTCGGGCAACTGATATTCCAGAAAGAATGCAGGTTTTGATGACATTTCTACTCCAATTGATACTTGAGTACAATATTTATCTAGGTACCTTGATATGTGTAGGCACCTCTTTATTGTTTGTTTGTTTTGATCTTATGTAGATAGAGGAAGAAAGCACTGGTTCCCCTACATTAGTGAGCAGATCAGACGAAAAAGAATGGATTTACAAACAACTTCGTGATTATGCAGTTGCCTTGTTTGGCAAGAGATATGAGAAGTCTTCTAAACCCGAACATGATGTGCCTTTGCCTATCGACAAAGAAGAGATTGCCCAATTTTTGGAGCTACACCACGTGCAGAAGTTGGATGTTAGTGCTTTATCTATTGCATTCTAGTATGTCTTTTGGTTTCTTTTTACATTTCTTTATTGGTGTTCATTCTGGCTTTTAGATCCCCTTTATTGCCATGTACCGGAAGGAAGTATGTTCAAGTCTGTTACAAGAACACGTCTTGGATGATGAGCATCATGATAAATCTGACAGAAATCCTATGCTCAAGTGGCACAAAGTAAGAAAACTTGTCATCTGTTGATATCTCTGTTTCATTCCCTACCAATTAAGCTTCATTAAAGAACAAAAAATTTCAATTCTAATATACTTGTTTGTAGGTTCTTTGGACGATCAAGGATTTGGATAGAAAGTGGCTACTACTTCAGAAACGGAAGAGTGCTCTCCATTTGTACTATAATAAGTGTTTTGAAGAAGAATCTCGTCGGATATATGATGAAACGAGACTTAATTTAAATCAACAACTCTTTGAGTCAATTATTAGTTCACTCCATGTTGCAGAATCAGAAAGAGAGATTGATGATGTTGATGCAAAGTTTAACTTGCATTTCCCACCTGGCGAGGTAGGCGTAGATGAAGGACAGTATAAGAGGCCAAAGAGGAAATCCCGATATAGTATTTGCAGCAAGGCTGGCCTATGGGAGGTGGCAAATAAGTTTGGATGCAGTGCTGAGCTTTTTGGAAAGCAATTATCGATTGAAATCTTAGTGAGTCTGCATAGATTTGTGGTTGTTTCTGTAGTTTATGGAGGCTTGATTTTCTTGTTACATCAAATTGTATGGTGTCAAATCTGCATAGATGTGTGGTTATTTCTGCATCTTATGGAGGCTTGACGTTCTTGCTACACTGAATTGTACGGTGTCGAGTCTTCATAGATTTGTGGTTGTTTCTTTATTTTATGGAGGCTTGACTTTCTTGTTACATAAATTGCAGACCTGTCGTTGTTTCTATATTTTTTAGAGGCTTGAATTTCTTGTTAAATTAAATTGTAGGGTGTTGATACTACGGATGCTAAGGAAGCACCAGAAGATCTGGCTTCAGATTTTACATGTGCAATGTTTGAGACTCCTCAAGCAGTTCTTAAAGGTGCCAGGCACATGGTATGAACTTCCTTCCTCATGTTTCCATCTGCTGGTACAAAAGATATCCCGTATGTGCTTTTTGTCACTTCAAGTTTGAGATTGTTTACCCAATTCCTTCTCTTGCTTCTTTTTGGATTGCTAGGCAGCGGTTGAGATAAGTTGTGAACCACGTGTGAAAAAACATGTCCGTAACTATGTAGAAGATGTTGTCTTATCCACTACTCCAACTCCAGAGGGAAATGTTGCTATAGATTCGTTCCATCAGTTTGCAAGTGTGAAGTGGTTGCGTGAAAAACCTATCAAAATGTTTGAAGGCGCACAATGGCTCCTAATTCAAAAGGCTGAAGAGGAGAAGCTTCTTCAAGTCACTATTGTGCTTCCAGAAACCTCATTGAGTAAGTTAGTTGGTGAACTAGAGGAAGTTTATCTTAGTCATGGGGTTAGTAAATCTGCTCAACTCTGGAACGAGCAAAGAAAGTTGATACTGCAGGATGCACTCTATAATTTTCTGTTGCCTTCATTGGAGAAAGAAGCAAGATCCTACCTTACAAGCAGGGCTAAAAATTGGCTACATTGGGAATATGGGAAAGGTTTGTGGAAAAGAGTTTCTGTGGGGCCATATCAGCGGAAAGATAGCGATATTGCATCAGATGATGAAGCTGCACCGAGGGTCATGGCTTGCTGCTGGGGGCCTGGAAAGCCGGCAACAACTTTTGTGATGTTAGATTCATCGGGGGAGGTTCTGGATGTGCTTTATGCTGGGTCCCTTACTTTACGTTCTCAAAATGTAAACGACCAGCAGCGCAAGAAAAATGACCAGCAGCGTGTTTTGAAATTTATGATGGATCACCAACCGCATGTGGTTGTTCTGGGAGCTGTGAATCTTTCTTGTACGCGACTGAAGGAGGATATATATGAAGTACGTACAAAAAGTTTAACTTTATATAGTGTGCTTATTTGATAATAGTTTGTTCTCTTGAAATATTACCACTTCTGTAACATCAGCAGAATTTTTGTGGCTTATGGTGCTATCTGACAATATTTTGTCACTAAGCTAATGGGAAATAGAGCAGTTAGACTTATGGCTGCTAATTTAATTCTCCATCGCACTATCCTTTAGCAACTAAGAACTAGACTTCATGGTTGTGGGGAGTGGTGGTGCAAGCATTTTTAATACCATATTTGATAGACAAATGTTCTTACTCAATTGGGGATGGACCTATATCATCCGTGTGGCTGGAATTGTATTCATGGCCTTAAAGCGTGTGAACTGGAGATCTGTCAATTCCTGAAGTTTATTGCAGCTTTTTCTTTCTGCTGTCATTTTGTTATGTGATTACCTCATTGCTCTACCATAGGCAGTTTTTATTAGTTTCTTTCTTCTTTTCTCTTGGTGGGTTAGTACAGAACTCATTTTCCTCTGACTCCCCTTGATGAGGTTGGGAGGAGGAAGTCTGCAGCTAGGTTCCATCTTCCACTGTTTTATCCTTCTCACTTGTAAATCATTTCAACTTTATCTTACTCTTCTTCTGTTTGACCTTCCTTTCATCAGATTATATTTAAGATGGTGGAGGAAAATCCTAGAGATGTTGGACATGAGATGGATGAGCTAACAATTGTCTATGGAGACGAGTCTTTGCCTCGTCTCTATGAAAATTCTCGAATTTCTTCTGATCAGCTACCTGGGCAGTCGGGTAATGAATCAAGCTTCTGCTGTTTGTGGTCTTTATGCAGAGGCTACTGCTATTGTTAACCTTGTTTTCTCCTGTATTGTTAGGCATTGTTAAGCGAGCTGTTGCTCTTGGGCGTTACCTTCAAAACCCTTTGGCTATGGTTGCAACACTGTGTGGACCTGGGAGGGAAATTTTATCTTGGAAACTCAACCCACTAGAAAATTTTCTCACCCCCGATGAAAAATATTCAATGATTGAACAGGTTATGGTTAATGTTACAAACCAGGTGGGACTTGACGTAAATTTGGCTGTAAGCCATGAATGGTTGTTTGCTCCTTTACAGTTCATCTCTGGGCTTGGTCCGAGAAAGGCAGCATCCTTGCAGAGGTCCTTGGTGAGAGCGGGGGCAATCTTTACCCGGAAAGATTTTCTTACTGCCCATGGTCTTGGGAAAAAGGTCTTTGTTAATGCAGTTGGTTTTCTACGTGTGCGGCGGAGTGGACTGGCTGCTAGTAGCAGTCAATTTATTGACTTGTTGGATGATACAAGGATACATCCAGAATCTTATGCTTACGCACAGGAGATAGCAAAAGCTGTTTATGAAGATCACAATGGTGAAGCGAATGATGATGATGATGCATTGGAAATGGCAATTGAGCATGTTAGAGATCGGCCTGCTCATTTGAAAGCATTTAATCTGGATCTTTATATTAAAACTAACAATCGTGAGAATAAGAGAGCAACTCTGGAGGATATAATTCGTGAATTAATACAGGGTTTCCAAGATTGGCGTAAACAGTATAAAGAGCCGACTCAGGATGAAGAATTCTATATGATATCTGGTGAAAGTGAGGAAACCCTCGCTGAAGGCAGGATTGTTCAAGCCACTGTTCGCAGAGTGCAAGGTCCAAAAGCAATATGTGTACTGGAATCTGGATTGACAGGAATGTTGAGTAAGGAAGACTATGTAGATAATTGGAGAGATATTCCTGAGCTAGCCGACAGGCTACATGAAGGTGACATACTCACTTGCAAGATCAAATCGGTACAAATGAATAGATATCAGGTATTCTTAGTCTGCAAGGAAAGTGAGATGAGAAGTAACCGATGGCAGCAGGTTCCAAATCTTGATGAATATTATCATGAAGATAAAAGTAGTTTGCAGACTGAACAAGAAAAGGCTCGCAAAGAGAAGGAGCTCGCAAGGAAACATTTTAAGCCCAGGATGATTGTTCATCCTCGCTTTCAAAATATAACAGCTGATGAAGCAATGGAGGTATCTTGTTCAACCATTGCGGTTGGTTTACAGAATTTGTTTTAGTTTTGATGAATCAACGACATCGACGATGATGTGTGTTTAAATTGGTTGTGGCTTTTAATAAAGAATGCCGATACTAAGATTCTTCAACTGACCTAATATTTTTTAGAAATTTGATATAGGAATGAAGTGAGTGATCTGTTTATCAAGTTGATTTAGAGCTTAGCAAAAATACAACTTTCTTTTTCCCTTTGCAAGTACCTTTTTATTTATATTTTGAATTATCGTCTTTATATAATATCTGAAAAGCAATTTGCATTTTGTATATGTGCAAGCTATTATTCTCTCTGTTCATTTATTTTTACTTATTTGTTGTGTGAGAATTACTTAAATTCTGATTTTGTTCTTTTTTCTTATTAACATTACATCTGGCAGTTTCTATCCGACAAGGAACCTGGTGAAAGTATTATTCGTCCTAGTTCACGGGGACCTTCTTATTTGACCTTAACTCTTAAAGTATATGATGGTGTTTATGCTCACAAAGACATAGTTGAAGGGGGTAAGGAGCACAAGGACATTACAAGTTTACTTCGTATTGGGAAGACATTAAAAATTGGCGAGGACACTTTTGAGGATTTGGATGAGGTGGGTTCTGTTTCACATTAGAACCTTTCCATGACTACTCTTGGGATTCTTGTTTGACAGAATTTTTGGTGATGGCACATGCCTTTGTCATGAAAGAAGTGATTCCTTACATTTATTTACTACCTTGAAATGCAGGTAATGGATCGGTATGTTGATCCCTTGGTGAGTCATCTAAAGGCAATGCTAAACTACCGCAAATTCAGAAGGGGAAATAAAGCTGAAGTTGATGAACTTCTAAGGGTTGAAAGGTTAGAGTATCCAATGAGGATAGTTTATGCTTTTGGTATTTCTCATGAATATCCAGGCACTTTTGTTCTGACTTATATAAGGAGTACAAATCCACATCACGAGTATGTTGGTCTATATCCCAAAGGATTCAAGTTTCGCAAAAGGATGTTTGAGGACATTGATCGACTTGTGGCATATTTTCAGAAACATATAGATGACCCACTGCACGAATCTGCACAATCTATAAGATCTGTTGCTGCCATGGTACCAATGCGGAGCCCTGCAACTGGGGGCTCTTCTATGGCCAGTGGATGGGGTGGTTCAAGCAATGAAGGGGGCTGGAGGGGCCAGTCCTTCGATAAGGGTCGATCATCCTTGCCTGGATCTAGGACAGGTTGATGTGTCTGACTTGTTCACCTGTCTATAGAATGTTTCACTATCAATTCAAAAAGTTGCTATTGTATATCCTTGATTGCTTTATCTAGATTAGGTGTTGTGTTCTGCAACCTCTTGAATGGCTTTGCAAAAAGGTTTTGATTGCTTTCTTGAGGTATAATTTTATGTCTTAAGTGAATGCCTACTTACATGCATTGCAAGTGAACTGCTAGCTTAATGCAAGTTGCCAATATTTCTGGAATAGGTTTACAGTGAGATATGGTCAGCTTCCTCTTGTACACCTAATTTGTAATTGGGCATTTCACTGAAATCATAAAATTGTAAATTGAGCTTTGTGGTTTCATGTGTTGGATTTGTCATTAAAGATTTGTTCTTGTTTCGGCATCTGTGTGCCTGTGTGCCTAATTGTTCTAAAACAACAGCCAAAAGATGGATCATGTAACCTCAGATAGGCAGGAGCTTATGATCTGAATTTTTGAGAGTGAAGAAACCCTTTCCTTTCTTTTATTCTGTTTGATGTCTTCTAAAGATAAAGTTGATTTAATTAGGCTACTATTTCCCGTTATATGGCTATTAACACTACAGAATATGTGCTCTGAGTGAATGTCATAAGCCTTTCAATGATAGTCAGTTTGTTTCTCTAAACTCCACGTTTTCATTTTGACTGTTTGATGGTATATCTAATTGAAGTTCAAGGAAGTTATCTGTTTCATGTGTAAATATTTTGCACAAGGGCTATGCAGCTTTTGTTCATGCCACTATAAGGCTGCTGGATGACCTGCTAATGGAATCAATCCAAATTTTATAACATTCCCTTTCCGTGTGATTTTGCAGGTCGGCCTGATTATAGTGGCAACAGAGACAGTCATCATGGTGGGGTGCCAAGGCCATCTGGTGGACGAGGGCGAGGCCGGGGCTCCTACAACAGCAGGGTGAATAGCACCGGCAATGAGAGGCAGGATTCTGGTTATGATAATCGCAGAGAAACATTCTCTGGTGGTGGCGGTGGTGGTAGTGGTTGGGGCAGTGGTGGCGGTGGTGGCGGTGGTGGTTGGGGCAGTGGTGGAGATACCACCGGATGGGGACGAGGAAATGGTGGGAGGACTGAAAGTGAGAATTCTGGGTGGGGTAACGATTCGAAGAGAGTTTCACAGGCAGGCTGGAGCGAAAGTGCAGGTGGTGGCTGGGGGGGCGGAAGTGGTGGCAACGACCCCGACACTGGGAATTCCACGGGATGGGGTAGTGGTTCCAAGAGAAACTCCTCACAGTCACAGGCTGACAACGGATGGTCCGGAGGTGGTGCTGGTGGTGGTTGGTAAAAGGCATGAATTTTCAGTAGTTTCATAAGGAATAGCTGTAGGGAGTTGATAGAAACTGTAAAAACCCTCTGCTTTATCTCATTCCTGGAATTACTCTTGTTACCTTGGGGGATGGAAGGGTGTATAAGTATACCTCCTCATGCTCTCATCTTCATCTCATAGTCTTTCCTTCTGTTTAATCACCAATTCCAGTTTTTCACACTGGTTGATGGAAGAAAAAGATTAGGAATATTATTTGACCGAATAATTAAGTATATTTTATGTATATTTATTTATTTATTTTATCCATCTTGTCTCCAACTTGATTTAAAATATTCCTCAAAAAGTCTTTTCTTTATTCCGAAGGAAGTAAAACGACAACGTTAGACTATAATAAGTAGTCGGTTGATTTTGCGTCCAAACTTGGGGTGACGGCCCAACCCTATCAGGCAACTTTGTTGGGATGAAATTGATTTAGGGCTCTAAACTCAAAAAACTCAACTGGGTAAGGATCCATGCTCGAGTCGACACAACTTTCTGTATATAAAAGAGGGGGGACTTTAGGGTTTATTGGTTTTTTCTTGTTGCTTTGAGTGCGGGAGTGTCCGTGGAAAGAAAAAGCCTAAAAAAGCCATGACTGCTCAGACCCAAGAAGAGCTTCTCGCTGCCCATCTTGAAGAACAAAAGCTCAACGTATGTGCTTGATTGATTTATTATGTATTTTGTTTTGAGTTGTCAAATGTTGCTGTTTGGTGCGGAAAGTTTAGGTATTCCCCATGAAAGGTCGAAGAACATGTGCTTACTCTTATTTAATCAACTTGTACGTTTTTTTCTGGAATATCGGGGTTGTATTGCTCATTTGAATACCGTGGTCGGGATAAAGGTTTCTCCTTTAGTCACTTCATTTATCATGAGCTGTTTGTTAATAAGGATTCTCCAATTTGGGAAATTTGTGCCTAATATTTTTGCTTCATCTTGTTGTTCTTTGTACGCATCATGGTTGATGTATTGACTTCTTGTTTTGAAGTCAAATTAGAATCATGCACTCCGTGTGTACTTTTGTGTTGCTTGTGGTTCTTGTCATAATCTTTAAGGGGGTTAGTTTTCATATTAGTGCATCAGGTTTGTTCCCTGGCTCTGAATTTCAATCAAACAATGTGTTTGCAATCCAAAAATTTATTCTCATGGCCTGTTGTGGCTTTGTTAATTACAACTTTCCAGCCCGATGAGCCAGTGGTTGAGGAGGAAGACGATGAGGAAGATACTGATGAGGATGATGAGGATGATAAGGATGATGAAGATGCTGAAGGTGAGGACTTTGTACAATGGTTTTTCCAGCTTAATTATGGTGCACCCTTTATATAATATTGTAGGTTATAAGTAGTTTAGTATTGCGTTGGGTATTTCTATATGATGTAGAAGATTAAGACTTATGCATTTCATCCTTTTCAAGTATATACTGAGAAATTATTGATTTCTTAACTGACCTTTTATATATCATAAGAATAATAATTATTTGGTTAGATGGGGGAAGAACGAATTACCTGTGATGCAGGGCACTTTTTTGTAGAATCACTTCGTTTTCTTTTCATTTCTTTTTTTTTTGTAAATAAAATTAAGGGATTTTATGTCTAAATGAGTACATATTTTCATATGTTTGTGAGTTAGATTAACTGAATGAAGGTTTTGACTGATTTACTACCTTTAGGTTGTGTATAGTTGGTTAATTAACTTGTAGCAATTTTCTTTAGAGAAAGGAGATGTAAGTGGTCGGTCTAAGCAGAGCAGAAGTGAGAAAAAGAGTCGTAAGGCAATGCTGAAGCTTGGAATGAAACCAATCCCTGGTGTTAGTCGTGTGACTGTCAAAAAGAGCAAGAATGTAAGTATTCAGTTAATTAAACCGATTTTATTTGGTTGTAGTTGCCTCGTTACCTGCATTGTTAGCTAGTCTTGTGCTCTGATGTTATCTTCATTTGCTTTTGCAGATCATTTTTGTTATCTCAAAACCAGATGTTTTCAAGAGTCCTACTTCAGATACATATGTTGTCTTTGGGGAAGCCAAGATTGAGGATTTGAGCTCGCAGCTCCAAACTCAGGCAGCAGAGCAGTTCAGGGCTCCTAACACAAGTAATGTAGTATCAAAGCCTGAACCATCAAATATTGCTCAAGATGATGAAGAAGTAGATGAGACTGGTGTGGAGCCCAAGGATATTGAGCTGGTTATGACCCAAGCTGGGGTTTCAAGATCAAGGGCTGTAAAAGCTCTCAAGGCTTCAGATGGTGACATTGTTTCTGCTATTATGGAACTAACAAACTGATTTACTGCTTCTGGGAGGTGATGTATGGTTCGTCCTGCTATGTTTGACTCGTTTCGATGCCAGAGTCTAAACCGTGCTACTTTTTTGGTTTGAGGTTTTGTATTCCTGTCTAATCTTATTTGTTTTACCTTTAGACTTGCTATTGTTCCATTCTCTAATTAAGATACTATGTATGGTGTGTTGGCCATCCTCACCTTACTGTTTAAGTATGTTGATGAGGCCATACTCGAAATTGCATTTACACAGTTCTTTCTAGATTCTTGCCTGCACATTTTCCAGTTCTGCCAATTTGTTGCTATGTTCATGTGCGTCATTCCAAAAATACCGCAGTGCCAGTCGTGGATGGTCATTGCGAGACATCAAAATCAACCATTTATTAAAGATTGATGACTTGTTATTCATTCTTTTCGGAAATGGAGTCTCAAAGTTTAGTAGTTCGCAAAATTTAAAATCCAACATCTTTGGAATGAGATTTTAATGCATATACACAGAAAATCCATTCACATAAATCATTCAACAGTTTTATGTTACAATCTGAAAAAGGATGTTGCAAGCTTATTTGTTCAAAGGAGAAATAAATAATCAACTGCCAAGCTGTATCTTGTGCACTCCAAAAGTGACAACTATTTTAAAGCCAATGGCTGCATAATTGGCAAAAAACCATCATACACGCCTTCTGCAAGCAAAAGAGTCGATAATACCAAAGTCATTTACACTAAAAGCTGCAGATGAAGCACAAGAGGCCCTCAATTATGCTATGAAACAATACTTAAACTTCAAAGTTTCAAACCATTTTTCACTCCAACAATTTGCTTATAGACCATAATTTTGGTACCAGAGTTGTTTCCTAATAGACAAAGGAAAACATGTTCATAAGATGTTGACATACTAGTCAAAAGGCCATCCTGAATATCCCACATGAGGGTTATTTTCATGAGCAGTTGAGCTGCTTCCAGTAGATCCATCTTGATTAGAGCCAGAGTTAGATGATCGGTGGAAAGGCCACAAGTAAGAGAATGGGTTTCTTCTTCCTTCCCTACCGTTCTCCCTTCCGCTGTAATTGCTGCTTCCGCTATGAGATGTTGAACTCTGGAAACTACGGCTGCTGTTTGCTCGTTGTGGGGGTAACTCTTGGCGACAAACTGGGCATGAATTGTGCTGGGCCAACCATGGGACAATGCAATCGGAGTGATATATGTGGCTACAGGGCATTTGCCTTGCTTCAGACCCCAACTCAAATTTATCTTTGCAGACTGGACAGTGAGAATCAGATCGAAGATGCCTTTGCGAGATCTTTATAGTAGGCATTGCATCAATTGACGATCTGGTTGCTGGGGGAGGACCTCGCCGATCACCAGCTGAAAGCTGTTCAAACAATTCCTCCAGTCCAGGGCCCATAAAATAATCACCAACATTACCACGTGCAAAGGCAATACCAGGTGCCCCAGAAAACAGTGCTTCAAACCCTCCATTTCCAGACAGCCTCATTGGAATTTGGCCGCCAAAAACCAACAGAGGGCTAAAACCTGAATTATGTTCAGGAACTGAATCTGATCTCCCTCTGATATCTTGGTTATAACTTCTGTCTGCCAGTCGCTGCCGCATAAATGTTGAGAAAGCATCCATAAGCTCAAATCTGTGATCATGATTGTCATCATCATTATCCAGGCCAAAGAAGTCCAGAGGGCTGATGCGCACCATGTCATCAAGTTCTTGAACAAATCCTCCATTACAATACACACAAACAGGATCCCGCCCTCGCAAACGAACTGGTCGCCGGCATCTGTAGCACCAGTGTGTATTTCTGCCACTTGACATTCCCTCCTCTCTTTCCTTCACAACGTCTCAGAGCGCAGAAATGCAAAACCAAGCCCTTGTCCCCAAGACTCGCTCAAAATTCAGACTGTCATCTGTAACAGATTTGCGGACAATGCATAAAAGCACAAAATGAGTACCAAATCTCTCAGAAAATGTTTCAACAAAGGATTAAATATATAAGAAGTCTCTTGAACATCCTACATATCACAATCAGAGCATCAGAACGTAATCAATCGTATTGTAGATGCCCTAAAAACAGTAATTAGATTCTCACTGAATGCATACATCCCGCAAAATTCTCACCAATAAAGGGAGAAATGGAGACTAAAAGTCTCACCTAGTGTAAGTTAAAGAATCACAAACGCAGATAAATATATAGCCAAAAGACATGCAGAATTAATAAGCTAATAATCTAAATCAGATAATAAGGAAAAAGTAGAGTGCCAGTGTCAGATGGATCAAAAAAGGGAATCTCAAATGCTTTAGTTTTACGTCAAAAACCTTCATTCGTACAAGCCACCTGGAAGCCACAGTAGTACACTAACTTCTCTCTGGGTACAAGAACTTGTCCATTCCAAACTGTTGCATAATACATATACAAAAACGTCTTGGAAAAAAAAAAAGGCAAAGAAAAGAACATTACTAATCAACCTTAAAGCTATAACATACTCCAAAATAAATACCCACATAATAAGAGCAGATCCAAATGATGAAGAAGGATTCTTCAGTAATTTTGTTTTTTCTAGTCCTTTTATTGGGTCCCCATGACTCGATAACCAGGAAAAAAAAACATCAATTTCAACAATTAACACAAACTTCTCAGAAACCAAAAGCCAATACCTATCAGGAACCAAAATAAAATCAAAAAAATCACAAATTGGAACCAAGCCCAGACTAAAGATAATACCTTTGACTATCAAAGGAACGAACACACAATTGACATAGGAATAAACAGATAATTAACTAAAAAGATAAGAAATTGATAGTTACCTTAGTGGAGAAAATTATAGAAACGGAAGTAAGGAGGGAGAGTGAGTGGATCTAAGAGTGTTGGTTAAATGAGTAGACTCTAGAAGCAATGGAAAGGAGAGAGATTGGTGATCTATCCTAAACTATACGTGGTGCGTAGTACGCCCCTCCTCTGTACTATTATGGATGTAGCCAAGGGGGCCTCTCTCAATTCCTAAGTAGCTTTGGCACTATCCAAGTCAAAGTCAATTATTGGTTTCGAGCTAAAATAAATTTCATTTTCGTTTATATTTTAATTTCGTAGTCACCATTTTGTTTTTTGTTCTTTTGTTTTCTTTGGTTTTTTTTCTTTCTCTTTATGTTAATTCTTAACTTAGCTTTCTATTTATGATATTATATGTTTAAGAATATTAAATTGTCTGTTTGGTTGGATGTTAATTAATAAAATATAATAGAACAGAACAAAACGGTTTATAATAGTATGAAATGTAATATTGTGAAAAGTTGTTTAGGAGGGATGGAAGTGTTCATAATATAATGTTGTTTGGAAATGGATGGAAAGAAATGTAATATATAATAAATTACTATTAGACTCATAATCTTAAAATGGTTGTTACATAAGGTTTAACACTATAATTTTAAAAAACAAATCATGTCCAATTAAAAAATAATTTATATTTTATTTATATAAAATATATATACAAACCGTTAAAGAATAATATTTGATATTTTTTCTATTTTCATTAATAAAAATTTTATTAAAATTTGTTATTTTATTATTAATTATATACAATTTATTATTAATAATATAAAAATATTATTATTAGGATAAAGAAAAATAATATAAACATATTATTAGTTATATACAATTTTTGTTGACCGTAATAAATGAGTACGAAGAAAAGAAAGTTTGAACTAAAAGAAATAATTGATATTAAAAAGAATTATTGAAGATATATTAAATAATATGTATTTATTAATTTATATTATATCCTAAACTCTCCGAAAGAAAGTTTCTTATTTTCACAGTTTAGGATACAATGAGACGTAACATAAAACCTTTCGTTTTCATCTCATTTTATTCTATTCTATTATGAAACCCTCAACTAAATGATAAAAATATGTTACATTTCATCTCATTCCATTATTAACCTCTAAACCAAACAAAACCTACGGTGCAATATGGGGATAGAATGTTATCTTTTTTGGCATCATTAGAAGAAAACATAAATGGCTTTACTTGCTATAATCCTCTTTGAAGAGGGAAGTTCTTAGCAAGAAACAAAAGGGCCCTCCTTTTTTTTTAGTATAAAGGGAAAGAGTACACATAGTACTAAATGAGTCGGGAGAAACAGCACCCCGACTGATCCTCTAGGAGGAGATTAAGGCACCTTAAAAGTGTAACATCAAAATAAGTGATACCCAGAACGGCAAGACCGACCTGGGCAGCGAGCCACTCCGTGCATCTGTTGCTCTCTCGGTAAACATACCGATGAACAACAGACCAATTTCGGTTGAGGAGGTCTAGGATACCTATGACGATAGGGTTGCCTGACTGAGAGCGGGAAGCCAC
>JANITW010000003.1:3338503-3354804 GCA_027564335.1 Erythroxylum williamsii
GAGCTTAACCTTTCGGGAAGTTGTCATCTTTTTCTCAAGTGTATTATTATTTTGTTCTTAGTTGATTGATAACTTGAGTCGTTTATTTCTTATCTTTATTATCAAATATTGTTAAGAAAATCCTCTGTTGAGGTTAGTACGAGGCAGTCGTATTATTAGGTTTGAAATTCTTTCACGGAAAATGATGTTGAGAGATAATGTCAAGGGTTGAGTGGGTCGACTCAATAAAACCTTGGATAAGTTTATTGTATTTCGGTAAAAGTTATTAAGCTGGGTAAAAGGCCCACAGACGTAGGCAAGGTGTGTCGAACTGCGTTACCAAACATCAGCGTCTTCATTATTTTACATTTGTGATTTTTTATTTACTTGTGCAAAAAATAATTTATGGATAGTCTGCGAATTAATTAACAACTTAGTTATTTCAACATTACACAATTTTGAGCACTTCAATCATGGATTCAACAAAACTGAGCACCTCATCATCTTTCTTTCTCATTTCCCATGATGTGGAATAAGAATGTCTGATACACACATCAATTCTTTACTGTGGAAAAGGTAGCTTCTGCACTTACATCTTCCGAAGAATGAGTCAAAGGTCCGAAAGGCATCCAAGCGATCGATACTTCATAATCCTATGTATCACCAATGCATATATGAAACAATGATCTAAGATCTGATCTAAATGACAGACTTAAGCAGAAGCGCATTCATGTATCTCAAACCAAATTTCAAAAGTCTCCAATGCAAAAAGACAATGAGACAAATAACAACCAACTCATATGAGCAACTGATGTAACTTAAGAAATCAGAACCAATCATAATAAGTTCAATCCATAGCTTCATTTCTCAAAGAAGTTTCCAAAATGCATGAAGCTACAAATTTTCTTCAGTTCTCCAATGTTCCACTTCATTTCCGACAAATATCATACTCAACCAGTTCTGACTAGCTCAGAGTCCTGTACTTTCAAACTACAAAATCTGGTTTCAAATAGTCCAATGGTTCAATTTCGTTCTCCTACACCAATAAGACTCTCATATGAACAAACATGTTGCACGCATATAAATTGCAAAATCCAGCTTCTAGGGGTTAGAACAAAAGCAAGGAGAAAGGGTTAACGTAATAAGAAAGAATACTTACTAGTAGGAATTGCAGGATTGTACAAAGTAGCATCTTCCCTTTTCAAATTTCAACAAAACCCTCAGCCATTCCCCGGGGTTAAATAAGAAAGAACACTTACTAGTAGGAATTGCAGGATTGTAAAAGGTATCATCTTCACTTTCCAAATTTCAACAAAGCCCTCAGCCATCCCCTTTGCACGAAATCTCGTGGGTACACCTTATCAATGTAGAACCAGAAAGGAAAGCAATGGACCCTAAATACAGCAAACAGCATAGTATAAACATAAGCAGTACACCTAAACCACAGTAACTTTAAGACAGCTTGAGATGGCAGCAGCAATCCCAATCTCTGCACAATTCGGATTTTCGCATGCCTTAGTCACACAGATACTCCTTCCTTCAGCTAAAGTTTGGTTCTTATTCATACAGACAGGATACACCACTATCCATTTCATGCCTCAATTTAGGACAAACAGTAAAAGAATCAAGAAAACACAAGTCAACGTCTGAAAACTGTATGGATTTGTGAGTCAAAACAATGAACGAACAGAAGTCAAACAGATTATATACTTTCTTTAACTTCAAACCGCTGATCGTGAACTTTGGGATCATCAAAACGCAGTCGATCTATTTCAAAAAGAGATATTCTTTTATGGGCAATTGAAAATATGAAAACCCCAGATCAGTTCTGATACATAAAAAAGACTGAAACTTGTTCAGGTCTAGGTTTGTGTTTTTGAATGAATACGATGTCGTCTAGTGTGTAACACAAAAGCTCTGGTCAGAGAAAGAAAGAAATAAAAAAGACAGCATTCAGTGAAAATTGGGGTAATTGATAAATTTCAAAAACCCTTAAACCCTAATACCCAACAACAGTGACCCAATTCTCTCGTCCTCTTCAAGAAATACCAATGCCTTCCTTTCCGCAGCCTGGTTCTGTTACCATCTGTGAAATCAATCGAGAGCTCAGTATGACATGATCTGTCTCTTCATATATTTACGTGTATGTGTCTTGTGGTTGCCGAACAATTATAAAGCTGACTCATTTTTGGCCTTGCAGTTACAGCAGAGAGCCTCTCCGATGAACGCGCAGAGACCACTTATGGAAAGCTTCTGGTGGGGTTTTTTTTTTTCCTTCTTTTCAAATTCTGTTTTGTTTAATATTTAGTATTTTTTAGGAGAAATAATTGAACTTTTGAATTGGTTTGATGGTGGATTAGGGAATGGTATTCAGTGCGGTGCCATTTCAGGCTGATCAGGTGATTTCGATGAGTAGGGAGCAGGAAGCAGAGCAGCAACAGCAGCAAGGAAGAGTAAATAATGATGGAGAGAGTGGTTTAGTGAAATCACTCCAGGGAATAGTTAATCAGGCCGTTAAGCGCTTCTTTAGTCCCAATTATGTAAGCATTTACCAGTTGAAAACTTATGTTTTTGAATGATCTCTTTCTTGTTTCTTCTGTTTTTCGTTTTTTGTTTTTGGTTCTTTAATTGTCTCATTGTTGTTATTCTATTGGTTTATTGGTTATTTACTTAGATGAACAAATCCTACTGCTTTATGTTCGTAATGCTGATTGCTAAGTAATTGAATAACATGACTTAGGAAATCAAACTACATGGATATCGGGTCTGGCTTCTGAACACTGCCCATTTTACTTCTCGCTTAAGTAATCAAGCTAGTTATTCTTATGGCGACACAAGTTTAAAGCACCTTAAGGTTGACTAGTGGGGTATTTCAACATTTGTTTCACTAGATAGCCATGTAGTCTGATCTTGGAATTCTTATTTGCGTCTGGGATGGAATTGACATTTTATATTCATGCTATGTAGGTAAACTTGTTACCAGAGGTTGATCTTCAAGGAGTAAGCTGGCACCAACATAAGCACATTATTGCATTTATCTCCGGCCCAAATCAGGTTATGGTTCATGACTTTGAAGAATCAGGTTAGTGGTTCTATGGCTTTTAAAGTGGGGATTTCAAAGGCTTGTACATCTAGTCTACTTAGAGAATTTAGCTTGCAACTTTTTAGAGATATCTAACTGCTACTTTTGAGTTCTGATCAGAGGGTAAGGATGCTTGCATTTTGACGAGTGAGTCCCAGAGAGATGTTAAAGTTCTTGAATGGAGACCAAATAGTGGAAAATCACTTTCCGTGGCATGCAAGCAAGTACCAAGAGTTCCTTTTTTTTTCTTCTCTATCTTATATATCTGTTTTATGTTATTTGGAGGATAATTAAAGATTTTTAAGGCTGTTTCTCTTGGCTATTGAACTTCAGGGGTGGAATCTGCATATGGGTTGCTTCTTATCCAGGCAATGTTGCACCTGTCCGATCTGGTGCTTCTTCATACTTAGGTACACTTTCCAGAGGTTCTGGAACTCGATGGACTTTGGTGGATTTTCTTCGGAGTCATAATGATGAACAAATAAGTGCACTTTCTTGGAGTCCCGATGGAAGATATCCTTATTAACTCACCGTTGAGTTTGTTACTTCACTTCATTTTGGTTATACTTTATTATAACTAGTGAGAAAATAATAGGCAGAAGATTATCCCTTTTTTTTAAAAACATACGAGGGCAAGCTTTGGAGTAACTGATAAAGTTACTACTTTGTAATTAAAAGGTCACAAGTTCGAGTTACGGAAATAGCTTCTTTGTAAAATGTAAAGGGAAGGTTGCGTACAATTGATGTCCTTCCCTCGACCCTCGCAAAGCGGGGAATCTTGTGCATTGAGGTTGTTATTGTTGTTATCTTTTTTTTACATATATGCATATATATACACATATCTATGTATGTATATGCACTATTTTGGATCTAAAATGTAGTTACTTTCTATGCTAACTTGTGCTCCATTGTGTAATAATTTCTTTGACACATCTTCACATATTTGGCATCTGCTTCTTATGAAGGCTCGTCATTCACAATATGGGATGTTGCACAAGGTCAGCCAATATTGTCAGCCTCTTAAACTGTTTTGATTAGCATCATTTCACATTATTGCACAGATGCATAAATGTAAAGTGTGATATTTTTGCTAGATGTTGGGTGCATAATATGATAAGTGCAGTGTTTAGGCATTTATATTAGACAGTCCACCATAGAAATGTCATGATAGGATGAAGTAAATTTATCAAAAGCATGAATAGTATGAGGATGTTCACATGGCAACATGAGAAGGCTAAATGATGCAAATGGTTAAAGAACTTTGGCTTTGGTTAAAAGTTTCTGAGCTTTATCATCTTCCACTGGAGGGTATTCTAGTGTGTAATATTCTGTGGGGACTGTATTGTTCTACTAGTTTTTCCTTGGTTCCTCAGATTTTAATCTGACATTCTTTATTCTTTTTTCTAATAATTTTTAGGAATTGGAACACCCATTCGGCGTGGATTAGGAGGCATATCAATGTTGAAATGGTCTCCTACTAAAGATTACTTTTTTGCTGCAAAATTGTATGATCATAGTCAACTTGCTATGATTGATTTGCATTTGAATAAGATCTTGCTTTGTGGCTGATAACTTGATTCTTTCTAGTGATGGAACATTTTATCTTTGGGAGACAAACACATGGACATCTGAACGATGGCGTTCAACCAGTGGTTTTGTTACGGTAAACATAAACATTCATTAACCATACATGACTGTTGAATCCATTGTTACGTCTTCCTCATATTCTTCCTTGGCTGATCTTGCATAAATGTGGTCAGTTGGCACCTTGGTTTAACTTTTCTTTAGCTTATAAAATTTGTTCTGAAAAATTAACTCCATCCTATGCCATTTAACTACTTAAACGAATGGTGAATTCAGACAATGTTCCCCCTACTTCATGGTTTGAAATGGTTCCTATTAAGATGAATCTCAAATTTTAACTGTGACCTTTAATGAGTGAATAACTTCTTCCTAGTGGGACTTGAATCAGGCAGTTAAGTGGCAAACTAGTAAAAAATTATTTTAAAAGTTTATTATTAAGCCTACAGGATGCTTTTAATCTTGTTACTAAACTGAACTATCATTGACACTTTATCATGCTTTATGTAATCAGGGGGCAACATGGGACCCTGATGGGCATATAGTTCTGACTGCATTCTCTGGATCATCAACATTGGGGTCTATTCATTTTGCATCAAAGCCTCCTTCTTTAGGTAAGATGGTTTCACGTTTGAGCTTTATGTTCAGCCATCTTAATTTGAACTGAAAGAAGCTTTATAGGAAGCAAGTTCATCAATTTTAAGTTGAAGGGTTGCATATGATTCTGTAGATTCGTATTGACTCTGTGCAGGCACTATTTAGTCAATCATGTTGATTTATTTATTTATTGTTTGTTTAGCTTTGCCTTTGTTTTATGACTCGATGTTTTCTTCATTTTTGATAGCATGTATGTGCACTGTTCATCCATTGAAATCCATATATGCTTTATAATTTGTAGGCCATTGGCTGGCTGTTTAGTTGGTATATTTGAAAAGATTTAGAATAACAAAGATAAATGGTTGAATGTTAGTAGTATAAGCATCCTATTGTTTGACGTGTAAGGAGGCATGACCATTTTCTATAATTGATGATGTTTTGCAGATGCACACCTTCTACCTGTTGATTTGCCAGAAATAATGTCGTTGACTGGAAGGTAGAGGAGAGAATAATCAATCTTTGTTCTGTATGGTTAAGATTTCTTCTTAATGACTTCGATAGTGTTGCTGAACTGTGTGCCATATATTTTGGAAGCAGATGCCTAAGGAAATGTTGAGAAGCTGCTTTTGAATAGAATTTTTCTCTAGATTGAGATATAAAATGAAGACACCTTTAGTTTCTTTGTGCCTCTGTGTAGATATGTATGCTCTCCAAGATTGATGGATCCAGCCACAATATCATGGAAGTGGGACATTGTTTCTGCACTTGCCTAACCCACCCACTGGATTTTGAATTTATTATTGCTCTTTACTTCATTCACTTTTATGGCCAGAACGAAACTCATATATCACGATGATGATTAAATCCTGTTTTACAGTTTTTAAAACTTTCTATTTGGTAATGAACTTGATATTTCCAGTACCTTGCAACATTTGGGTTTTAAGTTTTGGCTTGTAGCTGTCCTTTTTTGAAGAGTTCATCACATACAACTTTTTCCTTGTAGCCATGGGATTGAAAAGATAGCCTGGGATGCTTCTGGTGAAAGATTAGCCCTTTCTTACAAAGGAGGGGATGGCATGTACAGAGGTCTCATTGCCGTCTATGACACTCGAAGGACTCCCCTAATTTCTGCCTCATTAATGTGGGCTTATTGTGAACATTAACATCTTCATTTTTCTATTTTCTTTCTTGAACTTTTTTCTATATCAGTTCTATTATAAGGAAGCATCTTTCACAAATTTTTGCTTACGTCTTCATTTTTGTTCAAATCCAGTGGGTTTATCAGAGGGCCTGGAGAGAATCCAAAACCAATTGCTTTTTCATTTAATGACAACTTCAAACAGGGACCATTACTTTCTGTGGTAAGCTGTCTCAAGTTTGTCAAAATTTTCTTTTTGTTTAACGATATTTAGTCTCTCGACATTTTTCTTTTAAATATGTTTACTGCTGTTAATCATCTTATACGTATGCTTTTATATCCTTGGTTTCCCAAATTTGACCATATTTTCAGTTATATTTAATATTGTGCCAAAAAGATGAAGGTAGATACATTTCTGTATTCTTACGAGAAAACAAGCCAATTTGCACGCTGACACACATATTTATATTATGCAGTGTTGGAGCAGTGGATACTGTTGCACATATCCTCTCATATTTCGTTCCCATGGTTTTACTAGTTAGGGTAGGCAACTTTCTCCTCAGTAGCTGCTTTATTCCCTTTATACTGAAACTAGAAACGCATTGGTGCTTTTGAACAAACTCAAGCAAACCTAGCATTTCTGTGTTATAAGGTCAGAGGCATCTTGATTGCTTTCCTGACCATCAGATGCATCTATATGTTGTCACAGGTCAGCAAAGTCTATAAAAGGATATTGATCGATTAGCTCTCGGTAGCAAACATGATGCGCAGAAGCATTCAAAGAGCTTACACAAGCAACATTAGATCACAGATGATGAAAACCATGATAAACTGAAGGTTCCTTGGAAGTTTTCGAGAGGATTTGTCCTGTCCCGACGGAATGATAAGTTTTCTTGTAGAGACAAACTGTGACTGACTGATCTGTGATGCGAAACTGTTTAACTATGGTTCTGATACGTCAATGATTCCCAGTTCTACAGCTTTATTCCAATAGTAACATGCAGCTTGTGAATCCCAATCTCATCATCTCTGGATGCATCATATTTAATCGTTAAGCTGAAAATTTAAAGGGAATCAAGCAGCATTTCTTGGAGACTACACACCACTTCTTTTTAGATTGCGACTCTAAGCATTTGCAATTATTCTTCTCAAGCACCACCTTGTATTTATCTTCTCAACTAATCAGAATTTTGATACATCCCGAACCACCATCTCACTCTCTTCCTCTCTTTAGTCTCACACTACTAGGAGGTTTAATCAAAGCTTATAGTTACTGATTCACACAGGCTCTATAGTTTTATCTGCTTCAAAGTCTGATTCTAGCCTTGTCAATTCAGGTGCTAAACAACTAATAGAAACAATCTGACAGAGTCAAAATTTCTCCGCAGGCTCCATGTTTCTGCCGGCTAAAATGTTTTTTATATTCAAGCACAAACAAGATGGAGAGCCGGACCTGAACAAGCAAAACTCCTGAACTAGACTAACTTTTACGTGAACTTGCAACAGATGGGCTATAATTAGCAGGACAAGTCAGGATTTGGACAAGAACTTGAAACTGTTTCGTAACATAAGTAATTGTCATTACTAATTAATAATTACAGATAATAAGAGCAACCAAACGTTATGAAGTTTCTGGTATTATGTGGTCTCGAGCAATCAACATCTGGGTTGGATACCAACAAATGCTCTGCCCCCCGAACGTGAAGAAGTGTTTCTTATGTGATCTCGAGCAATCAACATCTGGGTTGGATACCAACAAATGCTCTGCCCCCCGCACGTAAAGAAGTATATCTAATCTGTATATTATTCTTCTCTTGTAGTTTTCATTCTTTAATTAATAAAAAAATCCACTTTCGACCGATCAATCTTCTTGAATTAAAAAGCATATGTCTTGTTAACAATGTTTTAAGTATTGACTCTCACGTCCTCGGCAGCTTGGCATGTCGAGAGAACGAAAGTTATTAGTAAGATTATTATCCGAAAACTCAGTAATTACTAACAGAACTTAAACATACGTAACGACTTTAACTGCCATGATAACTAAATAGTAACATGACACGACAATCCTAGTACTAGTGGTTACTGTTCATCTTTAGCAGAGCAAATTTATGAGTATAGGTTAATGTTGTTGTTCGCTAGTGCAATACTATTACTTAGTTTATGTAAAAAGCATCGAAAATCATAGAATCCAACGTAAAATCCGGAGAGCTTGGTGCAACGGAAGGAAGCATCTGTCTTAACTGATAGTGATTGTGGCAGCAGCCCATATTTCAATGTGATGTAGAGAGAGAGTGTGCATATGTTTTGGATTGGAGAAGGAAAAAAAGCTGATAGGATGAGTGCCTTGTGCAATTCACCCCAAAGTTCTATTTTTTAATTTGATGTTGGAACTGTATATTTGGAAAAATAATAAAACCCAATAATTATTTGTTGTTTTGGAGGTCTTAGAACAAGAAAGGTGAAAGATTTTTCATTTTGGTGTATAAGAGGGCTGCTGGCTTTTTTATCGCAAAAAGATCACTAACCAACCCTCTTCACCCCTTCTCCTTCTGTCTTCGGACAACTGTCTTTCTCTGATGTTGTGTCTGTGTCATCGATGTTTTTGAAAGATTACTGGAGTTTGGTAGTTTCAAGAGATTGTATAGTTGAGAGAAGAAAAGGGATTGCATTTATTGGTTATGTTCTTGCGTCGGTTGCTGTTTGGAAGATCCTTTGTATGTGTGAAGCAACAAGGGTAGAGGTTAATTGTGGTCTTAATCATGAATCCTGATAAGGGTCCTTCCTCTTCTGCTGCTGCTGCTGCTGCTGCTTCGACTCCTGGAGGGACGCCCAAAACTGAACAAAAGAGGCTATATCAAGTTTGGAAAGGAAGCAATGTTAGTTCTTTTGTTTTGTGATTCTTTCTATCCAAATTCTGTGCTGACTTTTTTGCTTGCTTCTGTCTTAGTTCTTTGTTTGAGTTTTGTGATTTGTTTGATGGAGTTGTTCTTTCATGGATTTCATATGTTTTTGGGGTCCTCGAGCATTCATTTACTTTGAATCAGTTTCCTATTTTAAACCTGGAAAGAAATGAGTATATTGGGTCATGTTTGATTCAGTGTAACTTGATACTGGACTTGTTGCATAATTCAAATTTGTGGAGATCAAGATTGGGAGTGATGTAAGAAGCAATGATCTTTCGAGTATTGAGCATAGAAACAACTTTTAGTGATAATGATTTGGTTAAAGTTCACTTCAAAATGCTTCGTTACTGATCATAAACATGCTTTTCTTTTATTCTTCCTATCCCACTCTGGTAATGCTGGCTCTAATGAGGCTTTATTATACTCTGTCAGAGATTCTTCTGTGGCGGGAGATTGATTTTTGGTCCTGATGTGTCGTCATTGCTTCTATCCACATTTCTCATTTGTGCTCCTGCCATCACCTTCTGTATAAAAATGTCTCTCAAGATTGCAGATAAAGATACAAAGCATCCTGAACGGTGGTATCCTATATTGATCATTGGCTTAATCCTTACCATATCAGTGAGTATTTCTTTTCTGTCTGGATTCAAGCAGTTGTGACAGTCGAGTAACATTGGATCTTATCAATGATAAAGAGCCTGCATGATCTATTCAATTACTCAGTGAAGCAATCTCTGTGCTATGTTCTTCTTTCCACAGTAAACTGTTAAAGATGCTAAAACTTCTAGGTTTGATACAACTTGAATTTACATATTGCATGTCATTATTTGCTCTACTTTGTGTGTGCAAAGTGAGATTTATCTGCAGGGTGGTTAATGCCTTTGCAGGATTTAGTGTTTCTCGTATTGACCTCCAGTAGAGATCCTGGAATAGTACGCAGAAATACAAGGCCTCCTGAAACAGATGAGGTGTTGGATATGGCTACTCCATCTATGGAATGGGAAGGTGGAAGAACCCCTCATCTAAAACTACCTCGAACAAAAGATGTGGTGGTAAATGGGCAGACAGTGAGAGTCAAGTTCTGTGATACTTGTTTACTTTATCGTCCTCCTCGTGCTTCTCATTGTTCGATCTGCAATAACTGCGTTCAAAGATTTGATCATCACTGTCCTTGGGTTGGTCAATGCATTGGAATCGTAAGTTAAAATTTCTGTTCTTGTTCATCACTATTTCTGATTCGTCTACCATGAAGCTGACTTAAGAGTGATTGGAGTAATGATATCTGACATCAAAGTTTATCTCTCCTAATGTTTTCTACACTTTTGCTTCCCAATTCCATGCTATTTCTCGATCAGAACTTCCACTGTATCAACTATAACTCGAATGGAAAAGGCATGGATGTGTTCATATCTGCCTTGAATGCGTATCTGTTTGCCTGGTGCTGTGAAATTTATGTCTACGGATAAGGATAGAATACTATATGATCAAATCGTTGTGTATATTTAGGCTGCTTTAGAACATTAGATATCTTAAATTTTACTTTCCTGATAGAAACTAACAAAATGTCTACGTCTTCATTGCAGCGTAACTATCGATTCTTCTTCATGTTTATATCAACAGCAACCTTCTTGTGCATTTATGTCTTTGCATTCTCTGTGGTCATCATTCTTGACAAAGGGAAGCACTTCTGGAAAGGTGTATCACGCGATGTCACCTTGGCTATTCTTATAGTCTACTGTTTCTTTCTTGTCTGGTTTGTTGGTGGCTTGACAATCTTCCATTTCTATCTCATTTGCACGAACCAGGTGAGTTTCTTATCAAACTGCTTCATGACAACTGCAGAATATTCTTCAAGTTCTTGTAGGAAGTGCGAAGCATCATTATTAGAATATAGGATGCTGTGAGATAAATGAAGGAAGTTAATTATCACATTCTCATATTCTGGTGAGACATCTCTTCTTTATGATAGTCTGGCAATGATTTAATGCAGACTACCTATGAGAACTTCCGGTACCGGTACGAAAAAAAGAAGAATCCATATAACAGGGGAATGCGAAGAAATCTATTAGAGATCTTCTTTTCAAAGATCCCGCCTTCTATGAATGAATTTCGATCCTTTGTGGATGAAAACGAGCTTTTGGTAATAGGTTCCGAGACACCAAATGTCAGGGATGATATGGTTGACTCAAAGGACAAATCTGATTTAGAAATGGAAGCCAAGTTTTCAGACGAAAGTCATTATTCACTTCCTGAAGTACGGCAAATTTTAGATCAGGCTGATGATGATTCAGATGAAAATTCAATGTCGCAGGAGGAAGGAGGGCCTACTTTTGATGCTGTTCAGCAAGATGTCAACAATTCCTTGAAAGATCCCATTGTGGAAGATGGACCAAGAGAATCTATAAGGATATCAAACGCTGGCAACTCTAGAGACCTTAGGGAAGGTTCTGCCATTGGTGATGATATGAGAGAATTCAGCCTGAGATTTATTGCTGAAGAGGCACAAAGAGAACCAAGGAGATTTTCTGCTGAAGAGGGGATGGGAGATACTGTAAGATTCCATGCTTTTGGAAACCAGAACAAAGACATGGATGGGATTGATCATCATAATTCAATTTGAAACTAAGAATCATTTCTTCTAATCTAGAGGTTTTCATCTCTCTTTTACCTTGCATGATATGCATATACCATGAACTTGTAGATACGCTCATATTATCTTGAACACTCTCTCTATGTGTGTCTGTTTCAGCTAATTTTAGGAATTTGAACAAGCCTATCAATGTCACAAGATTGGATAATTACTTACATGCAGTAAAACATAAATTTCCATAGCAGGAAGCTCAAAAACTTCAAATACTAAGTGTCTCTCATCTTCTACTCTTTGCACTCGTCTCTTCTAGTGACATTGCCTGAACTGTCTTAACCTTGGTGTTATGACAGGTTTTGCCACAGAACAAGTTTCCACATGTTTGAGTTAATGCTAAGGATGATTTGGTCTTGTGATCGTCCCTGTTTGTAGTCTCAAAGGGCTTTCATTTGCAGCTTTCTTCTGCTCACTACAAACGTCAGAACTTGCGTTTCTTGAAGCTGTAAATGTCATCTTTCACAAAAATAACGTGGAAGCCTACCTGTGAAGCTTCTTGTAAGGTTCAAGCGGCAGACAATTGTCTTATATGTTGACATTCTTCAGTTCTTTCATCTTTCAGATTAAGATTTCTCTACTGGTTTGTCATTAGACTTAGGATTTCTAAAACTTATATTTCATTTGTAGAGAAATTTGTTAAACTACTTTCAATTTAAGTATAGTTTACTTAAAGAAGCTGCGAGCTTGAAGTAGCTGAAAGGTGGCAAGTATCAAAAGGGCAAGGATAGCTGAGACGAGCTTCATCTTACAATCCATAGATGGAAGATTACAAGTAGAATTTATATATTCTTCAAGAGAATGCCATTCAAACTTATATTATATTTATAAAGAAAATAAAAAATTTTAAATTAGGCATTTAATTCCTAATCTCCAATATACATGAAATGACAAAATTACATTTTAATCTAAGCCCATTTAAAAAAATTTCGAATCAACTTAAGAAAGATATATATTTATAATATTTTTATTTTAAGTTATAATTAAAATAAATAATATCTCGAATTAGAATCAAATCTAGTTTTGAGTTAAAAAAGTACTCTTATAACATATAAAATTTTACACATATCGAAAGTTTTTAATTAACTTTATATTAGTGAAGATTATATGTCAATCAATAATTCTTATAATATATATCTAAAAAATATTATTGAAAGCGAATACTTCAATTTAGACTAATTTGTTTTACTCTATTAAGGGCAATTAATTATTTCCATTTTCCTTTTTTTTCTAATATATAATTACTCCAAAGTTTGCATTCTAGTGATATTGTTTCTGTAAATAAGTGACTGAAGATGTCTTGAAAAGTACCAAATGCAAGTAAATGGGCTAGTCTACCCATTTTACCACAAATTGTACAATATAAACCCTAATTTGTATAGTCTCCAATTCAATTGGATAGCTTATGAACACAAATTCAAAATGATAATTTGATGATGTGAAAAATTGTTCATCCGAGTAAAGATTATAATTTGTTGATTAACAAATTAGAGATACTTGTTGGGATAACCAATCACATTATTGGAATCAAATGTTCAAAAAAGGAGTTAGATGGTTTTAAATCATTTATTACTTGTTAACATTTGTGTAAAAAAATAATTATTTTTAAATTTCATACTTTTCAAAAAATATTCATAATATTTTTAAAACACTTTCCATTATTAAAAGTATTTAATAAAATTTAGATTAACTTATTTTATATATGTAATTGAATGAATATTTTTACTTGATTTTAATAGTACTATGACAACAACAATCATCTAGTAAAAATCCCGATGAATTCAGGAGCGTTGATCGATCTTTCGTTTCTGTCTGGCGCCTACTATGGCCACCAAACCGACAGAAAACACAGCACCAGTCATGATATTCACAGCTACTCAATAACCTACTCCCACACATCCAAATGATCAACTTACCTCTCCTTCTCCGATTGGGCATACTGTCAAGAAGGTGAGGATTCGCGCACGCGAGGAGGAACTGCCCACATTGTCGCCTCACCCTCCATCCGTCCTTGCTGGCTATAGCGCGGCAGTCACCAGATCTCACACAACCCCCCCTGGCAGCAAATGGTCTGCTGAAGAACTCATTGCGACTGAAGAAGGTGACATCAAAACTGTCCAAGGCAAATTTGGGACGGGCATTGAGCTCTCTAGCAATTTCCGTGGCCAGCTAGACAAGAAATGGGAGAAAGCTGTCGTTGTTAAACTTTTAAGCAGGAAAATTGGCTTCACCCTCTTACACAACTGGTTAAGAACTCTCTGGAATCCCAGCGGCCCTATGAAAATTGTGGACTTAGAAAACGAGTTTTACCTTATTAACTTTGTTGAGATAGACGATTACCTTAATTCGCTCACCAAAGGACCCTGGATAATCGTCGGCCATGTGTTGTCGATTCAACCCTGGACAACTGCTTTCCGTCCCTCAACTGACCGCATTTCTCATGTTATTGCCTGGGACTGGTTCCCGAAACTCTCCGTCCCGCTCTACGACCCTGCGATCCCCACATCCCTCGGTAATATCATCGGCAGGACAATCAAAATCGACGACAACACCCAAAATTCCCAGTGGGGAAAATTTGCTTAGGGTCGTCGTTGAACTTGATCTTAGCTCCCCCCTACGACCCCTCGTTGAACTGGATAGCGAAGCAATCAAAGTCGCTTATGAGGGATTACCCCCCATTTGTCTCACCTGCAGTTGGGTAGGCCATACAACCAGTTCTTGTCCTTCCGCCCACCCCGACCCAAATCCTGCTACATCTTCTCCCTCCACAAACCAGCCGACATCTCCCTCCCTCCCTACCGTGGTGGCAACTGGACCACAACCGGGGGCCTATGGCCCGTGGATTCAGGTGCAGCGCCATCCCCATCGTCAAGCTCAACCTCCAATGGTTCCAAGAAGTGACAACTGGACCCTCACTTCTCCCGAGGCGTTGCGTGGATCAAGGTTTACCGTTCTGACAGACGTCCTACCGCAAGACAAGGCCACCGACCTCCTGCAGGGTGCGGGCACCACCCTTCCAGCCATCGAGACGTCCCTTCCCCATCATGGCTAGCGTCGACTCTCCTCCCATCCACAGCAGCGGTCCGCATATAAGGGATCTCTAGACGGGTCTCGACGTGGGCCCGGGTCGACCCAAACCAAAACCAGACGGGCCATGCAGGCCAAGGCCCCTTCCAGTGCCGCCCGAGCCCAGCAGCCATTGCAGGCCACGCCCGCTCCACGTCTAACCCAAGCCCAAACTCCATCCCACTCGATAAATCCAGCGCTTGGGACGTTGTCGTCCAGCCCACGCCTACCCTTGCCCCCCTCTCCGACGTCACCGCATACGACTCTGTCCGCCCTCGTCGCCGTTTCCCCCTCCACATCCTTGAGACTGCCTTCTGTTTAGGCCCCCTCCAGTTCCCACACCGCCATTTCCCTCCCCTCGCATGCAGATGTTAGCATTCACGACCCCGCCCTTTCCGAAGCCATGCAGGAGGACGTTCAATGCCAAGACACAGACCCCCCTAGCCATGCTGACGAGCGGCATACCACCTTGGGCTTGACCTCATCCCCAATATTATTACCTCTTGATCGACCCCCCGACGTTGACATTGGCATGACTTCAGCACCGGAGCTCATTCCCCTCCTTGTCTCACACTCTTCAGACACTCAGATGCTTGACTCGTCTGACCCTGTGCGAGCAAACGCTCTTCCCCCAGTAAACACTTCTGCTACTTAGTGTTTACTCCTCTCTCTAATATCCTTTATGTCTATATTTATCTAGAACTGTCAAGGGGCTGGCGGTCAAGCCTTTCGACCCATCCTGAAAAATTACCTTAAGATCCACAATCCGATTGTTACTGTCCTTGTGGAACCTAAGATTAGTGGCACTCGTGCACGACGAGTTATCCGCAACCTGAGATTTGCTCATTCTTTCCGCGTTGAGGCAATAGGATTCTCTGGCAGTATCTGGTTAATGTGGAACAGTAATATTACGGTCCGGATTCTTCTGGCGCACAGACAATTTGTCCATACTAATATAGAGTGGAGCTCGCACTCTTTGGATTTTACAGCTATTTATGCGAGCCCGACTCCTTCCATGTAGCATTTTCTGTTGGACTTTCTTCGTAAGATCACTCGTCTTACCTCAAAATCTTAGGTTCTGGGGGCGATTTTAACGCGAAACTTGAAAGTTCTGCCAAGCGAGGGGTCTCCAGCCTCCTTCCAGTCGTCAACATACCCTTCCAGGACTGTATGCATCATTGTCAACTTCAAAATCTAGGTTATACTGGGCCCAAATTTACTTGGAAACGGGCACACATTCTCGCTCGCCTAGATCGTGTTTTATGCTCCACTTCCTGGCACTCCACATTCCCCCACACCCTGGTTCACCACCTC
>JANITW010000003.1:3401457-3412410 GCA_027564335.1 Erythroxylum williamsii
ATTCTATAAAATAAATAACTAAAATTTTATAAAATAAAATAAAACATAATAATATTAGATAAAAATTTTGGCCACCTTCTCCTTCTTCTCTTGCTTTTCACCTGCAAAACCCATAAATGTCATACCCTTTGGACTCCATAAATTTATATTTTAAAATTCTAATTTAATATAATATAATACTTTAGATATTATAAATTATATCTTATCACTTGCCTTTGCCTACCCAAATAAAGAAAAAAGCTTCGAAGAGATGGAAAGAAGCAAAGTCATTGAGAAGCACGTGCACATGTTACGGGCATGTACTACTAATGTGTGCGCGCGTGCCGTCTACCGAGGCTTACTTGCACGTGCTCATGTTTCATTTTTACCATTTGCAGTTTTTTTGTTTTTGATTAAAATTTTACCACTTGCTCTCTTTTTTTAAAAAACATTTTTTTAATTGAAGTTTTTCTTTTTGACTCCTTTATGTAACTAAAAAGTGAAAGTTGATAATCTAGTTTATACTAAAGTCTTCCAAGTTTATGGAATGATTTGTAATTGCACTTTTTTTTACAAAAGTTGGTAACATATTCTTTGTCTCGACTCGGGTCAATGAATTCGAGTACAAATTGTAATATTTTAGTTAGATCGAATCAGATTGAACTGATCTTTTCAAACTCAAATTCAACCTAATTTTTAATTAATTTGAGATTACCTTATCTTGTTATTTTTATTTTTTAATTAAAACTTTAAATTTTAGTTTAAATTAGTTCGCTAAAAAGTGAAATAAATATCAATTATATTTAAACACATAATAATTGATGCGTTTTTGAGTTTAAAATTCAATTTAAAATTTAAAAATTTTAAATATAAATCCAATTTCGACTCAAAACTTAATATATTGACCTAAAATGTCACTTTTTCTCTTTTTCTTTAAGAGAAACTGATTAAACAAATTACAAAACAAATATGAGAAAACACGGAAACAGATCCCTTATATATTCTCAAATAAGATACATTGGCATCTTATAGGTCCAGTATTAAAATATATAACACCAACATTAAAATATTCTGCATTGATGACAAGCCAGTCAGCACTAATAACATAATTGTGGCTGTTTTATTTTAATAAAAAATACTGCAAAATATTGATTATAAAACATAAATGCTGATTTCCACCAAGCCAATCTTTTTATGGCTTAATTATTATCTTAATGTTCACTAAGGTGATTAATGAAGAGCATTAGCCTTTCCCAACTTGTTTTTTGTCAGGTGGTCTTGTCTATAAGACCATTATTGGTGCCAACACAAATTCTATTATTTCAAAAATTTAGAAAATAGTTTAATTTTTTAAAAAAATTCTTTATAATTTTCAATTTTTTTTAGTAAAATTCATTTCTTGGGATAAAAATAATGATAAAACAGATGAGATAAATATTATAATAACTCAACTTATTTTTTAAACTTCATTTAATTTAATTTAATTTAAATCAATAACTTATAATGATTGTAATAGATTATTAATTTAAATCTAATTTAATTAACACGATTCAAATTTGAAAATAAATTAAATTTTTATATAAGGAACATTTTAACCAATCCATATGTGATTTTTATTTAATTAGTTACGTAATTTGTTAATTTGAGAATATAATATTTTTAACTAAAATTGAAGATTATTTTGAAAATTTTAAAAATATACAAGTTTTTTAAAATTTTCTCATAATTTTTTAATTATTAAAAAACCAAGAGTTTTCATTTTTCGTTTAACCAAAGCCACAAAAATTATTACAAAACCTTCCCAAAAAAGAAAAGAAAAGCTCTGTTGACTGTGGAAAGTTCAAGGGCAATGACAAGTGCAAGCAGGAAACTTGGAAGTTCATCCACCTTGGCTCAAAATATACCATCCAAGCCATTCTCTTCTCTGGGTTGAAAGGAAATTAGCAACCATTTCAATGGCAATGAAACCTAAATGCAACAAAATATGTTACTTTATAGCTACTTAGCATTAGGATAACATAGTTCTTGGTTAGCCCCAATATATTCTTCAGAAGCAAACCCTAGATTGGAGTTTCAATTGATTGTATACTTGAGATTATTCAATCAGTTTCAGTAGCAGTCCTAAGTAATAAAGTTTGAGGTATGCAAGCAAAAGTTTAGAGCATAGTTTACACAGGCAAAGGAATTGAATGAAAGGTGGTAACTAAGGGGAAGCCTGTGATGGTAGGAAGGAGGGAGAGGATCAGAAATGGGAATCGTTGATGGTGCAAAAGGGGGAGGTGCGTTTAGATTATGAACTGGTGTAGGATGGTCCTCATTCAGATTTTCCAGAGAGGCAAAAGGGTAGTGGTGGAGATATTCCGGGAAGCAAAGGGACAAGAGGCTTCGGAGCAAGCGGACAAGAGTTGGAGGAGCCATGGCTGGACTTCCATCAGATAGATTTAAGAAAGGTTTGTGCCAGTTATGGTCCAAGTAACGTGATGAAATGAAAAATCAAGGCATGCTATGTGCCAATTCAATGCATGCATACCTTGGAGATGGATATCTCAAAACCACATAAAATGTCATAACAGATGAGCATTCCTCGAACTGTTATACTTACCTCGGCCAAACTTTTGGAAATTGCTGCCTAACATGCAATGGATATTTTCTGCTGATCTTCTTCTGCTTTGGGACTCCAATACCGGAAGTAAATGAATTGGAGTAATATCTGATTAAGTTAAGGTTCTACATAAAATGGAAAAACAGACCACCATTGGTCTGTCTCTTTAGGGATCCAGAAACTTTCTTGCTTTTCAGTATAATTTGGCAAATGAATCATATGAACAATCTTTGATTAGGATACGAAAGAATCAAGCAGCACACAACCTCCTGCATCTACAAGCCAGGGCAAATTAGGTCTGATTTTTGACCATTCCAAGCTGTTGACGAGTATGCTGCATGCCCAATGTTTTTGGAGAAAAGAGATGAAAAATTAATGTATATGGATATGTTATTAGTAAAAGCAGACATTCTTGTAAGTTGGAAGAAACATAAATTTATATTTAAGTTGAAAAGGGCAATGATCGAAGTAAAGGAAGAATGAAAAACACCTTGCTACATAGGTGGCATTTCCAACCAAAGCAAAGACGAACATGAATGGATTGAGGCCCTGTAAATTGTAGAGAAAAATCGCACGTAGAGTTGACATAATGAAAAGTTATCTATATGCAATCAAATCCATTAAAAGAGTTGGGAAGTGAAGCAGGAAACCATAGGAGTGGGGAAGGGGACTGTTGTTGGTTGACATAAAATTAATCCCAGTAGCCAATATGCCAACCATATATTAAATCTGTACAGTGATCATATGTAATACAAGTCAGCATCCTTACCTCGACATTGCCTCTCCGGATCTACAAAAATTTGATGAAGCAGTTGAAGTCAGTTGCAGAAATTTGCAAAGAATAGCATAATACTAGTTAACTTTAATCACTCCTATCCTAATCCTAATGCCTAAAGCCATCTTAGTGAGATAATCTTACATTCAAGCATATTTGGGGAAGTCGTCCACCCATGTAGATAGCTGCCATTGCCCAACCAAAGAAGGTCCCAGGCCCGTTGCTTGTTTCAATGTTGTTTTTAGATGAAAGTCCTCCACTTACCTGAATTCCCATTAGCACTTAATTATTTGTGCTTATCATAAGGTAAACAAGAAACATGAAAAAAGATTATAAATTTCTATAGAAATCTTAAAGAAGTCTGAATAAGCCAAATACTATAAGCAATAATTGCCAATGAACTAACTCAAAGTTCAATGTGAAGTACATAAGTATCAAGTGATGTATTAGCCATAACAAATTCACTTTCCAAGTAAGAGGACACCTATAGACAAAAGTGAAAAGATTACAGCTTGTGCCATAATTCATTAGCAATATATAAAGGAAACCCGACCTCAGTTACCTGCAAAATTTTCCTTCCAACTTGTATAACAAATCCTTGAGTGGTACCTCCGAACACCTTATCAGGCCTCTTATTTTCTGCTTGATTAAGATTGAAAGTTCCGAGAAATGAAAATGCTGATACCTGAATTGTAAGATATAAAAGATTCCATGTTTTAGTGAATTAGCATAATGATCTAAACCAGAATGCTGGCCCAGAAATCTAACTTTGGGCATAATATATGAGGTTTACCACACATAGGGTGGTTCTTATGCTCATATTTGGTTCAGATTGAGCAGAAACAACCGGATCAAGTAAGGGCTCCTCAACGGAATTTCTTTTAGGAAATGATCTAGGAGACATTCTTTGTGCTAAAAGGGCTCCTGCTGTGGGGGTGTGACTACTAGAAAGAGATCTAGCTGACCTGATGATGTTGATAACAACAAAAATTGGTAAGGGAAAACTAAATGAATAATCAAAATAAATTATGATGGGATCTCTGTAAGATAGCATTATCGTCTATCTTAATAGATTTAAATGTTAAGACAGCAAATGACACGAGCATACTGATTGATTTCATGCATCACAAACAAGAATTTAATAACAGAAGAATAGAAATGAATGGTTACAGTGTAAGGAATCAGAGATATCTATACTTGAGGCTGTTTACAATGTAAAAGTCAACTTGGAAGAATGAAAAAAAGTTTCATTAATTAATCCCTACTTTTCAATGATGAAATAGTTGAATGGTTTAAGCTTCAAGGTCTCACCTAAGCTTCTAACAGAATCCCCAACACAGGAAAAGGGGTCTAGATTTTCTTTTATCATGATTGGCACTAGTAAGTTCATTCATAAACTATACACTGAATTACACTCATAACTAGAAAGTTCATTCATAAACTGTACACTGAATTACACTCATACTTATCTTAATTCAGGACTCTAGGTCAGCTAAACATACTAGAGGGTATTAGCAACCTGAGAATAGAAACCTTACATGTAGTATAATTCCCTTCCTGGGGAACAGCGGTGATGGACTGCTGGAAGAGGTATGGGTGAACTTAAAACATTTTCTCTGACGACAGTGTTGAATTGTTTTACTGCAGCATCATTGTTCACCCGCCTACCTTTTTCTGCCACTTCAGTCTGAAGTCCAGTTGCAATTATTAAACGTATTCCACATGAAGACACTCAGCAGAAATCTAAACAGTAAACCTTTGCCCTTGCTTACAATTGACATTTGACAAAGACGGCATCTCCAACCCCCACCTCAAAATTGGAAGTGTTGCTATTGCTTTTCCCATAGTATTTTTCACTCAATTTTAAACAAAAGTCATTGGTTCCTCTAGGTTCTAATGTTCCAGAGAACAGGAACTTAAAACATCTTATTTTCAGAAGGTAATTGAAGACCTATGATCCACCCTGGATCACATGAAACGCTTCTTTCTAGCTATTTTGAGAATTCCATAATTTAAAACATGATTAACCACCAATGGCATGAAACAGTCAATAATAGGAATTGTTACCTTGTAGCTTTTTCTACTCCAACTCAATCGATGATATATGTAGCCATAGTACACGGTCTGCCCACTAAGAATTAGGGTGGTAAGGGTGTATAACTGCGTGACAAGATAAGACAAAATTGAAGTAAGGAAATTGTAATTAATCAGAACTGATTGAGCTTTAATAGACTAACTCACCATTGCCATGTAGTATTGCGTTGGAAGCTGCAGAATAATACCAAACGTTAGCCATACCCTTGAATGAAATTCAATGTGAAAGATCAGAACGCATATTATTTTAAATAAGACCTAAAGTCGGGTAACTTCATGTTATAGTCCGTACAGACCACAATTCTCGAGACTTGAGAAAGTAATAATTCAACATCAGTTACTGCAAGCTCGAAAGGAAGAGGATTTGATCTATGTTTATGTTACAAAGAGGAAAATATGGAGCTTTTAAACATGCAGATAGCAATAGCCAGTTCGTCATTCAGATCAAATCGACAGACGAGTGCGGACTGCAGATGAAACTAAAGCTATCTGAACTTCAAACGGTAGTGTGAGTGCACATCTACTAGAAGGAACACGCACAATAAGTATGCTCATGTTTGTGCAAGAATATGGTTAAAATCATCAAACATATACAGAACAATTGGCTGAGAAGTCCCACGAGCAATCAATACAAGCTAACGCAACAACACAGAAATGTGAAAGCACCCACTTACAGTAGCTGGTTCCAGCATGCAACCAAAAACGTTAAAAAGGTCCCTGTAAAAGACACCAAACCAAGTAAACAAAGTTAAAAGGGAATAACATGCACATACAAATAGACACGAAAAGGGTAGATGCAGATCCTGAACCTGAAACACTACAAAAACAATGATATAACAACGAAAACAAAAAACCAAGAAAGTTACAATCTTTAAAGAAAAGAAAACACACCCAATAATCCATGTGGCCAAGAAAGCAATAGAAAGACCATGGGCAGATTTCTCCTTGTAGTTAGTGATAATCTGCGGTATCTCTGCGATTCCCCAACTGCAAACACTAACCAAACCCAAGGACAGCGAAACCCCATCTCTAAAACTGCAAAGGCAATACTCCATGTACACTCTAGCCCATTCCGAGCAGTTGTGGCTGCTGGGACACTGCCGCTTTGCGCTTCCAAAGGCTACCATTGCGTCACCTCAGAGAGATAGAGAGACAATGACACATAATTCACGTCGTCCGCTATATAGCAAGAGCTGTAAGAGGGACGTAGTCACATTTCTCACGTCATACTCAAAAGTGATTTGTTTATTTTTTTCCTAATTTTTTGTTTACATATATTAAATGATATAATAATTAATTATATAAAATTATTAAATAAAATATAGAATCTTAACTATAAATAAATCAATAAAATTAATCTTATTTAAGTTTTACACAAAATTTAACTTTTAATAAGTAAAATAATTTTAAGTAATAGGTGAATTTATAGGATTAATATTAATTATTATACCACTTTTGATCCTAATCTTAGAAGATTAATATTAATTATTATAACATTTTGATCATAATCTTATGATTTCATTAAATAAATAAAATCATTCTTATTAATTTAAATTCTTTCTTACAGTTTAAAAGAATATTAATTTTAATAGACCTCCTCGCATTTTACAAAAAAGCGTCATTTTATAAAAAGGTTGTTTCCGTTACTCAAATATGTAACATTTTGATTACAAAGAAGTGACTTTACTGATTGCTCCAAAATTTACCCTCATTGTATAATTAACAACTTTCATTAGTTTCTTTTTTTTTTTTACTTTGGTGTGCACCAAAAAAAGGTAGTGTTCTTTCTATATCTTGTATATGACAATACTCCATATGAAATAGGTAACAAAAGCACAATCAATACATACATATGGCAAAACATAACAATTCTTTTTAAGTGTTGGTGAAACCTTGTCCTCTGATGGCGATTGGAGAGCTTTTAGCTACAGTTGTTACATATGGATTCCTCACTGCATAAGTCCGTAAGAGTGGAAAAGCATAACAAAAATGAATGGGGGATATACAAAGAGGAATAGAGGATGTTGAGAAGATGTTGAGAATGCATGTGGGTCTGTTCTTGTTTCTCCCAGGTTTGTACCTTCACTGTCTCTGTGAAGACCACAGAATTGCTGAAGACCAAGTGAGAAAAACACCCATAAGATCTATGTATACACCCACGTGGAAACGTAACATGATATATGCGATCCACCGCCTTGATGACTCGGATAATCTAGCAAACGAGATGAAGAATCGAGGACAACAGACATGGTTTTGGTATTACATTACTCCATTGTCTGCACAGTTGGAGCAGTGACCTCCACCAATGTAAGAGCAGAATGATTCGGGTCACCAGACCTCTCGCGAATTTCCCTGTATTCTTGACAATTTGCACACAAATGACAGAAGAAGTGAGTGACAAGGTCACCACATGGAGCTTCCTGCATACATCAACCAAAATTGTTGATCAGCTAGCTTCTTTCATCTACTTATCAACAGGCTTCAATGATAGAAAGTATACACCAGCGAAAGCTATCACTGACTACATTTTTAAAATTCAGCTGTACCTCAGGGGAGTGTGCATGCACAACAGACAAAATGAACTTCCTGTACTCGGTTGATGTCTTGCATTACTATATTAGTAAGGTTATAGTTATTCTACAGATTGAAGATAAATCTCAATACTATCTAGGGAATAAAGGATACTGCATATGAAGTTGTAACATATAAACAAGCCACACCTGTAGATTATACTTCTCCCGCAGTGCCTTGCGGTAATTGCAAGCATAACAAGCAACAAAGCATCCAGGTAAGCCCAGCAAAAGTCCATCAGTCATGCAGCAACAGAGAGTATTGATAAGAGCCCATAATATGAAATGCATCGTGCATGATCCTAACAAAGTTCCAGAACCCAACGACTCTGCGTTCTTCCCAAACAGATAGCAAGGGCAAAAGAGACCGATGCAGCCTGTACAAAGTATCAAAAGTTCACTTCAGCAAATAGGAAACTACTAACTAATCTAAAAATGTCTCATGAAGCTAATACCTTGATGCCACAATAAAATAAATGGTACCAACTTATACAACCTCAGAAAATATCAAACTTGTCCTTGCTTGAATAAGTTGGTTTGATGGAAACAATTACAGAAAAAGGTCATACATGCATGCAACTACTTGTATAGCTTGCAGTGTTAGGTAAAACTAACAACTAGTGTCACTTAAATCCTAATTTAGATAATTTGGATTTTATTGTAGATGGTAGCTTTAATGGCTTTCAGTTGATCGGGACAAGATTCGTACCAGCATTTCAACGATTTTATACTGTAAGAAATCCTTAGCTTAGAAGTCCCATAAACAGCCATAACAAGACAAGGAGTGGATTTTAACTTGTGTTCTATTCGTTAGGCAACCTAATTACCTAATACGAATTTCCTCTCATAAAAAAAGGTCGCAAGATAGAAAGTAGCATACAGCTCTGAATGTCATCACAGCAAGCACAGATTCCGGATGACCATGGGACTTCACTTTCACCGGGGACAACAGAGTGGTTGTCATTGCGGGGAGAAATCTCTGCTTCAATATCTGATTGTCCCAGGGGAACGTAAGTAGGTGGCACATATCTGCTACCGTTTTTCATCTTTCTTTTCTCTAGAGAAACATTTATGTGATTCAAATCAACAGCCTCTTAGCTGAAGCACCAAAAGAAAATGTCACAAAGAAACAAACGAGAACAAGTAGATCTGCATTGCTGTGAAACAACAAAAATGACAAACCTCAAGAATCTTGAAACCCAAATCATAGAAATTCAACTTCAATGATATGTAAACTAAAACTCATTCCGCACAATGATTAATAAAACCAAATAAAGTAAATCGTAACCAATATCTAGTCTATGCATACAACAGATTCTACCCTTTTAATATTACCACTTCAAGTGTTCCAAAGTGAAAAACAAAACATTTTTAACTAAAATTTTCAGTTCCATTAACGAAACTATTATCAAACGTACAAAGCAGAAATATGTAGCACTCCAAAAGTTTAAAGTTTAACTCTTCATGTCTATTCTCAACACATACACTAGCGAAACTAGGCATTATTGTAGTAGATCCAATGACTGTAGCAAGAGGCCTATGTTTCACTGGGTACCACTAGCATCGGATCATATGACCTAACTGTGGCCAAAAGTTTCTATGCGGCACTGGGTCAATCACCCCAAGTTCAAAAGCTAGAACTTCGGATTCGGATCAACAAATTCTTATAGTCAGAGGTGTTACACAATATAGCAGATCATGTACCCAAAAAAGAGAGAGAGAGAGAGAGAGATTTGCACAAATGCAAACAAATTACAAAAGATTGAATCTTCTCGAAGTTGCCAACAAAGAAAGATTTGAGGTTACAGAGCAAGGAAACACGCCCAAGATCGTCAGCACAACCACTAAAACACAAAGAACTTCAAGAAAAAAGGAAAAAGAAAAAGCGAGAAAGAACCGTGTAAAGGAAGATAAAAAAGAATGAAACTTTGAACACTAGACCATCAGATTACAGAAAGAAATTAACAAACGAGAGCTTACCTTGAAACCCCAACTCTATCTCTGCCTCCCTCTGTTTTTCCCAAAGAACTTCAAGAAAAAAGGAAAAAGAAAAAGAGAGAAAGAACGATGTAAAGGAAGATCAAAAAGAATAAAACTTTGAACATTACACCATCAGATTCCACACAGAAATTATCAAATGAGAGCTTACCTTGAAACCCCAACTCTATCCCTGCCTCCCTCTGTTTTTTCTCATGAAGAGAAGCAACTAAACCATGAAGGTTCTGTTTTAAGTAGACAATGGGCTTTCTGCTTAGTTCCTATTTCATGTATATAACATAAAGCCTCATCAAATTGGGATGAGCCCATAAGTTGTGTACATTTAACTTCCTTTGTACATTTCATTATTTGGAAAAATTATTTAATTGGAGAAATTAATTTTTATTTTGGAAATTGTTTTAATGAGTTATAAAAATAAGGAATGAACTCTCACCAATTTATAATTAAATTTTTTCTTTATAAAAAAGTCTAGAGTTTACTTCGAAGCCTAATTAAAACTAACTCATATTATTCGCACTCAAATTTAATCGAGTTTTAAGTGATTCAAAATTAACTTAAAATCGGATCTTACTGTTCTACCAACTCATAAAATAAAAGCTTCTCGTAAGAAGTAAAAGTCACTCTCAACTTCTACGAAGTAAAAGTAGATAACAACAATAATAACAATAATAATAATTTAGTGAAAGTTTTGCTAACAGACAGAGTCTAGAGAGTTTCAAAAGTACACACTCTTACTCCTAACTGATAAAAAATTGTTTCCGATAAATTCACATTAAATATATATAATATTAAATAATAAATTTATAATAATCAAAATAAAATAAAATAATAACATAAAAGGTGATGATTAAAAAAATTAAAATTTTGATTTTTAATTTATTATCTAAAATTATTAATACTTTCACACAAACAACGTTTCTAGTTTGATTTGTATT
>JANITW010000003.1:3412510-3435642 GCA_027564335.1 Erythroxylum williamsii
AGGTTGATTTGTATTTCCATAATAGTAATTATCTTAATTATAAGACCAAAAGGCACCAGAATTTCCTAAATGCTACTTGTAAAGTATTAGTTAGTTCTGACATAAAAGAATTACCAATTAAAAGTATATATCTATTGCATGTAAGGAAACATTAGCCATATTAGTTAATTTGGTGGGTGTGATGTGGTTTCCAAGGCAAGGCTTAACATTTTACCAAAAATTGAAAAAAGGGAAATCTGTATATTTTTAATTTATTTTGCAATTGGTAAGTTAATTTACCACTATCTTCATAGTTATTCTATCAAACTCTTCAGAGAAATTAGGTTTTGTATTAATTGGTGTTTGCAAAAAGGATAAACATCATTAAATTGTAGGTTCTATGAGAAGTAAATGAATAGTTACAAGATTAGACAATTTATAGTTTTGGAAAAAGGAAAAAACAATTCTCAATTTGAAACTAATGATTAATTTATATATCATTGGAAAAGAATATGTAAATGAATAACGGTAAAATACAAGGGCCACATGCAAATATAAATATAATATCAGAAATTTTAATTAATTAATTAATTAATTGTCTTTTTTTTTTGGGTTATCCCTTTGGGATTGGTTGAATTTTAATTCACAATTTCAAATTGGGATTCCAAACATATGATTTTTTCATGTGGTAGAAACTTATTAATAACTTTTTTCTTTTAACCATAGGTATCATGTAAAAGATAAACTTTTTATTATTTGCATTAAAGACCCCTTGCTACTTTCCATAAATTTAAAATACTATACTCATTACTTTCCATAATTATATAATATATCTCGAAAGAATGTTATAAATACGAACTCTTAATTATATTTATCACGCAACTGTTTGAATATTATCTTTCTTTCATTGGATTAATACGATATCATTCGTAATAATCCGCGAGTCTCTCCGATCTTCAATTGACGAGGTTTTTACAAACTCCGATTGCTGCTCTCATCAATTGTCTTGTCTTTAATATACATCACTTTTTATTTATATATATATATTTATATGGCTCTTTATATATTTATTTTTGTTGTGATTGTTTAATAATTGATTTCACAAATATTTTTTTGTGTAAAAATTAAATCTTATGTGATGAAAAATTTTGATGTTATCATGTGTTTATCTTATACATGGGAAGAGTAGCTCTCCCCTGTCTCAAGAGTCTATCTCAATTTAAGATCTCCTAAATAAGATTATGAGAAGTTATGTTATTTGATTAAGGAAATAAATAAGTTCATTTACATATCATGTTAAAATTTAACAAAATTTCAAGTCAAAAACACGTTTTTCTTCTTTTTATATTGAACAATATCGTAAAAAAATCCTCTATCAATTAGGAGTAAGACCGCGTATTATTGTGCTTCTTCAGATTGCGATATATCATTAGAATTTTTATCAGATTGTTGTTATTATAATATGGTAATATAAAATATGTGGATTATTAGTCTCCACTTTAGGTGTATAGTTGGAAGTAATTTCATAATTATATTATCCTTTCATAGCAGGAGGATGGATCCACATTTTCTTGGAACAAACTTTGGATCAATGAATTCATCAAATGAGATTGATCTGAATTTAAAGCTAGGTTTGGCTAACCAGGAGAAGAAGACTTCCTCTAATATTCCCAAATTGAATCTCAATGTTTTCACCACTCAGGTATTATTTACCTTGTTTTTCTCCTTTTTTGGTTAAAAACCTTGGGTATGTTTGATCATGTTTAGCTTATTTATAAGCTTTGTGATGATTACACCTTTTGTATGTCTTCTTATCTTCACATATAAATAAGTTAAATTTTTTATTACCTTTATATATCTTAATTATACTTATTTATTTCTTTATTATTATATTTTATATCTATTTTTATGTCTATTTTATTTTTAATTATTATTATTACTTTGTTATATATATATATATATTATACGGTCTTTTCAATGTTATGTTTTCAACGGTAAGATGAAGAAGAAGATAATAATAATAATATAATTATTATTACTTTGTTATATATAGAATGTGGGACTATATCTTTATTTAAAATTTTGAGACAATGCATAAATTATTAATCCTTTATTATATCTATATAATTTTTTTAATTAAGGCGAAATTTATTAGTTATATCAGAAATGCTTTATTTAATGCAGGAAGAAGATGAACATGGAGTGGCTAGAGGAGGCAACGCGAAGAAGTACGACCCTGGAATGTTCGCTGAAAGGGGAAAAGGCATAATGAACCAGGGAACTGGCTCTCGGCTCAACCTTGAACAGGGAAACTTTCTTCGAGGCAAGGTAGACGAGGAACAAGAACATGCTGGATCAATTCTTCTGAGAATGCTTTATGGATCCAACAATGGATCAGGTAGGAACCCTAACATCAGTCTGTACCCACCTCCACCTGTCGTTGGAATGGTTGAGAATCGTTCCAACTTCCTGATGCATGAGGATCAGAAACTGATAGCTCCTCCTATGGCATTTCCTTCCGTGGAAGCTCCTGAGCACGGACGTAACTCATCCCACAACTTTGTTCTTCCCCGAGAACCCACGGCGTACGTGGTTAAGAATGTCGGACCGCTTGGTCTGAACCCTCTCCTGACGAGGAATGACGGTACTCTGTGTCGAAGGGATGGAGGAAGACCACTGTATAACGGAAGTTATAACGATCTATACAGGAGATGCGATAGATGTAACTGTATTGGTATGGAAACACCCATGTGGCGCACTGGCCCTAAAGGACCAAAGGTAAGTGTATAAACCCTTCGATCCGAACCGGTAACATTACGGTTGTTCTTCCATTAAACTACGGCTAATTGTCTTGATTGACATACATGCAGACCCTGTGCAATGCTTGTGGGATTCGGTACAGAAAAGGGGTAGCATCAAAGAGGAAGGCAAGAGCTGTAAGGAGGAGATCGAGGCGTTAAAACGGTTGGTTGGGACCATAAACGGCAAAAGAAACCTGAAAACTTTGTGTTTTTAATGTTGTTTTGTCTTCTGTTACACATAAGTTGATATGGTAATCTACATTGGCAAGCAAGACATAGTTTCTTCTTGTCGTGTCCGTTTTACATCTTAATGTATTGCTGTGTTTCCTTTGACTCTGCTATGATGAATACAAGCTTTTGCCGTTCCATAATTCTAAGATTTTTGCAATTTATACTTAAAATGAGTTATTGTGTTTATTATAATAAGTGAGGATAACAAAAGGAGTCATAGTTATAATATTGCGATTGTAATATTGATAGGTAATTTAAAAATATTGTTTCTTAATTTAAAATTTGGATATTAATAATGCATGATGTACTGATTTTGGTATATGTAAATTCCAATGTTTTCAAAAATAAATCAAAGTTAAATTTGTAATATAAGAGGTTTAAATTTTAAAAGGTTTAATCAGTATTAAACCGTCTTAAAATTGATTAAATATTGAATAAAATTAAAAAATGATTGAAGAAGACTATTCTTAAATTTTTAACAACAAAAATTATTAAACTAAATTAAACCGAAAAGCTAATAATCGAGATTCAAGATAATCTCGATTTTGACTATTAAACGAACATATAACAATCATAAATTTTATAGCAATAAACTGGTGATTTTATCTTTTAAGTTTATATTAAATAAATAGTTAAGTATATATGATAATTTGTAAATAACACATTTTAAGTAAATTGTCAATTAAAATTAAGTGATTAAGATTAACTTGATTTAATTAATATTTACAAATTTAATATATATTCACTTTCTTCTCGTCAAGAAAAAATCTTAATAAGCATTAAAATTAATAATTGAATAAATTTTTAATAAAATATTATTTAAAGAATTAAATAAATGATGTTATTTAAAAAAACATAAGTTCAATTGGAAAGGAGCAGACAAGACATTGCCACGTCATGAAGTCCCTAACCATATGTCCGGTGTCGACATGTACGTTTGTTTGGTTTTCTTCAATTGTTTTTCTTCTGCCAATGTCCGGTGTCCCTTCTTCGAAGCTCAGTTCTCAATCAATCCATAATCACGCACAATCTCGACGCCGATATTTTTGCAATGGATCACTACAAGGTTTTGGGATTAAGCAAGTACGCGACGAAAGAAGAGATCAAAGAAGCGTTCAGGCGATTGGCTATGGAGTACCACCCGGACAAACACTCTCAGTCTCCGACCACCGTTAAGGAACACGCCACCCGCAAATTCAAACAAGTTTCTGAGGCCTATGAGGTCCTCTGCGACCACCGCAAACGCGCTGATTACAACTTTCGCATGTCGTCTTCGTCGTCTTCATCGAATTATAGTTATCGTGGAGGGTATCCTCGGGGTGGATATGGATACCATCATGATTACAGAGATTATAGAACGACTAAAGGTGGTGGGTCGAGTTCGAATTTTGAAGGGTTGGCTTATAAGTTGGAGTCTGCGGTTCGCTTCTTGACGACAAGAGCTTTTCTTCTCAATGTTGCTTTTGTTGGGTACTTGTGCTTATGTTTATTGAACTTTTTTCTTTTAATTCTTTTGGGCAATTCTCGTTCTGAGATTGGTGAATTTTAGCATTGAATATGTTTTAGATAATAAAGTTTGGTTCTTGAATTATTTGGATATAAAGTCCGCATGTTGAATTTGTTAAGGATTGTGATTAATTCGTTGTAATATTTGAGAACATTAGCCTAGTAGGTTCTTTTGCTAAGCTGGGATCAGTTTCACGGTTGTTTATGCTTTTGAATGCGGGAGTGGTGATTTGTCTGGAGATTCTTGTGGTTTTGTTAATCAAGATTATTAAGCTTCAGATCATTATACTCGGTACTGGCTTACAGTCTCATTGCATCTTTAGTTAGTTTATTTGGTTATTGTAGTTAAGGAGGATGGGCATGTTGCAGATGTGCTGGTTGAAATGTTGAAATGTGACATTGTTTTTTTAAAATTCTTCCATTGTTTTTAAAAATTCTTCCATAACCCTTGAATTTGTCTCCATCAGGACTGCTAGAAATGGATTTCGACTATAATGTTCGAAGTTACTAAAGTTTGTCGGGGATTTGTCAAAAACTTTCTTATCAAATAGTTCCGTTGGTTCATTAGTTTCCTGTATTATAATTATTTATGCTCACAAACTTCACTGGATACTTGGAGAATTCAGATAGACTTCTGATGTGGGCTCTTTTGACATTAGGAGTATGTTGATAGTGCCTCTTTTTCCTCTATTACAGAACTTTATGTGGTGGGTTCGTGGTACTGAATATGGGCAGAGACGCATTGTGGAAAAGGCATAATTCTGGGGTATGTTATTGGTTCAAGATTGGCACATCATGGATTTTTATGCCTGCTCTTTCTCTCTGGTATCTTTTTATGTGTCAACCTTCTGCCCTTTTTCTCATTGTGTTAATCTTTTGTTAAAATTTTTATTGCCTGCATCTATGTGGTATTTGGTTGCAGTTGGAAGAACTTGTTCCCTTCATAGTCATCAATAAATTGGGTTAAGATAAGATTTCCACTAAATATATCTGAATGATCCTTGTTTGTAGAACTACATAATCTACCTTCTACATCATACTCTTAATAATTCATCCTACCTCATTCCGAAATCATCGTTGAAGCCGAATATAAAATAATTTGTAGATACATGTTTCAACCTAGTCATACTCGCATTCCAAATTCAAGTCATTTGAAGAAAGCCTAGGATGATAAATCCTTCTTAACCTTTGTTGTCTATATAATCAGGCTATTAATTAGGTTCTGGTTAAAAGGAAAGAGAATGGAAGCCAGAAATTTTGTACTTTCAATTCTATTAGTTTGTATAAAATTACTACCACAGTGATGATACAGAATTTATAGGAGCATTGTTAGTTTTGCATTTTCTTTTTTATGCTAATTTTATTTGGACTTAATGTTGATATTTGAACTTCCCTGTGCACTGAAGATAGGCCAACAACATCTGATTTGTTTTTCTTGCAGAAATCATTTGAAGAAGTTATGGAATCCATTGAAAAAGCAAAAACACAGAGTAGATGACTTGCAATAGTTCAGCTTATATTCCCCAAGAATGATAACAAGAAATTTTGTACATATTATAATGTTAGAGATCTCAAAGGGTTTGTATAGTTCAAAAACATAATAGTTCTCCATATTCTTTTTACCTATTTGTGTGTGCTGCTAAAGATGTTGAACTAGTGAATAGATAAAAGCATTTCAATGACAAAAATAAGTTATAATGATATACCATTTAAAAACCATACATCAAATGTCTTTACATATTATTTAAATTACATACTACTTAAATCATAAAGGTGAGGTAATTTTCAATTGTAATTTATGTATTCACAAATTTATTATGGTCAATGAAGTGTATCATTTCTATACATATTGAGTTCCACCACATATAGAAACTCATTGGTAACTTTCAATATTGATACAAAAGGAGGTAGTTCATCAAAGCTATAAGTTGGTGTACTTAATTACTTCTACTTTTCTACACAAAAGATCTTCATAAGAAGTGAACTTCAGTTAACAAATCACTGAAGGCATAAGACTTTTAGGAGTCTCTTCTTCTAGAAATGTTATCTTCACTATTGGTTTGTCCTACGCGACCAAATCGACTAGACGAAGAACTCCTTGGCGAATCAGTATCTTGGATTGAATTGATGTCACCAAATCCTCTAGAATGGCCTGAATTGAAGCCCCCAAAAGCACTAGAACGACTTGAACTGTTTGACTCACCAAATCCACTGGAACGACCTGAACCATTGCCCCCAAAAGCATTCGACTGGTCAGAGCCACCAAGCTCACCGAAACCACCACTGCGATTAGAACCAGAACCACCAAAATATCCTGGTTGGTTTCTGTTATAACCAGGGCGACCATATTCATTCATCTGACCAGAGAATTGGCCACCACGACCACCGGCACTTGCAAATCCAGGATTTCTGTAGCTTCCAGAACGGCCATATCCATAATCTGCTTGACCACCAAATCGACCAAAACCAGTACCACCAGATTGGCGATCTCTTATAGAGCCAAATCGACTACTGCCCCTGTCACTAAACATATTTATGCTTCCATCGCCAACAATCCTAGGCAACTGCATAACATTAAAGAAAATATATGATCGTTCAACACAAAATACGACCAGCTTAGGCGTATTCAGGTGTAAGGAATATATATACAGAAGGAGCAGGATATCCACATTGTGAATGATATCCATATCACTGGACATTGGCAGAACATGATACAAAAGTGAACCTGAATCACAAAAAACAGAAAAATGAACAGCATAGCACAATAATCATTGTTAATTGTGCAAGTTACTACATAAGGCCGGATGGAAATAATTTCCTTTGCTCCAATCACTGCTATCAAGCTCCAAACATAAAAGTCCACCAAAGTGAAGAGGGACAAATAAAGAATATATAGCACGGGATTTAAATTGCAACTGTTATAAAGGCAGAGTTATTTACTTAGACTAGGTACACGAAAACACAAAGATGTCATAACCAGAATGAAGTAGAAATTAAACTTTTGGTGCATCAAGATAACATCAGATGATCCATATTGGATATGTGTAAATAGTTTCCAATATTGCAATATATACGGCAAGTAACAAGGAATATGATACTAACCTCTGTAAATCTGCAACCCACTTCCCGTTCAAATATCCTGACTTGCCTGGCTTGATCCTGCGAGTAAATGAGAATTGCAGTTCCTTTCTTTCCAGCACGACCAGTGCGGCCAGAACGATGAACAAAAATTTCTGGATTGTTTGGAATTTCATAATGTATCACCTGTCCAACAGGAAAATGCGGGGAACAACTGAACTTCTTAAAAATGGAAACTAAGTACACGTCTCAAAATTAGTTCAAGGTTATTCAACTTCATTTTCATACAGTTAGATGAAACACAACTAGTTTCAACTTAATTATATGCCTCACAAGTTATTGATCCCAGTTTTGGCTTTCTAAATCAGAATGAAACTCAAGTATCCAGTACTTGAAATCGAGGTGAAGTAAGACAGGTAGAGAACATGCCAGGCATTTCATTGAACTGTAAATCTAAACAGTTTCGAACTTTTTGGTTGAGGCAGGAATTAATGAACAAAGAATTGAAATAAAGGGACACGTCAAGGAATCACTCCTAAGATTTTAAGAATCACTTCCACATAAAGGAAGTCTCATTTTAGCTAAACCGTTTCGAACTTTTTGGTTAGGGCAGGAATTAATGAACAAAGAATTAAACTAAAGGGACACGTCAAGGAATCACTCCTAAGATGTTAAAAATCACTCCCAAATAAAGGAAGTCTCATTTTAGTTCTGAACATATCAAAATATACTAATCAATAAAAGTAAGAACAGAGAAACCATTCTAATTTAACCTAAAAGTAAGAACAGAGAAACCATTCTAATTTAACCATACTTCTAATTTAACTATGGCTAATTGAAATTCAAATCTTACTAGACAGATAAATTAACTAATCTATTAGATCACTGATAACCTAAAGGAATGGATATTGCACGAGAAGTAAAAATCTGCCTAATCTCCATCAAGATGGGATTCAAATATAGAGCACTTGGAGGGGGTTAGACTCCACCTACCGAGAAGAAATCAGGCTTGACAAACTGCTAAAATAAGAAAAGAACTTCAGACTACTACTGGCTCACCAGATCAACATTAGGGATATCAAGGCCACGGGCAGCAACATCAGTAGCAATCAATATATTAAAATTTCCATTCCGAAAGCCAGAAAGAGTTCTCTCTCTCACAGCTTGTGAGATATCCCCATGCAAAGCTTCGCAACTGTAGTTTCTTGCCATAGCACTTGCCAGTCGATCAGCATCACGTTTTGTTTGAGTAAAAACAATACATTTTCCTTCTTTTGCATGCTCCTAACAAACACATATTAGATTCTGAGAGTGTGCACATAATTGATGGGAACAAAAGCAAGTTTTGTACAAGACTGCATCAGTACCTGCAGCTTACAAAGCAAAAATAAGCTCAAACATTCAAAGTCTAGAAAAGCCTCAGCACATGACAATAAGTGGTCTAGATTCATACCGATATTAAGGGACCAAGAACTGATGCCTTCTCATACATTTCTGAGGCAACTGAATAAATCGTGATTCCATCAGGCAATTTTTTGTCAGAATCTCCAACCTACAGCACATCTAATGTTAAAATCCTAGAGAATCCCAGCAGCAATAAGAACGAAAGACGAAACATTATAGCATCATTCAATCTAGAGTGATTAATAACAATCCAAACTGTTTCGAGTCCCACACATGTAATGTTGACAAATCCATTTTAAAAGTTGCACAGCTGCTAGGAATTTATGTTCCCAAATATCTACCCAGTAATACCAAATACATTGCAACACTCACAAGATCAATAGTCAACGGATCTTTAAGATAATTCCTGACAAGTGATCTAATCCAAGCAGGCCTTGTAGCAGAGAACAACATGCTATGCCGATTTTGTGGCAACCTTTGTAAAATGGTCTCAACATCATCCACAAAGCCCACACTAAGCATCTGATCAGCTTCATCAAGAACAACAAACTGAACCTCTGATAAGTTAAGAGATCCTCTCTTCATCAAGTCAATTATCCGCCCAGGAGTGCCAACAACAATGTCAACACCATAATCTAGCTCCCTCATTTGGCGCGTAATAGGTGTACCGCCATACAGACATATGCTATCAAGGCTGGGAGCAGACTCACGAAATTCCTTCTCAACTTGGCGAGCCAATTCTCTAGTTGGAGCCATGACCAAGGCTAGAGGATTTCTCCCACGTCTATACAAAAAGAATAGTGTATCCTATTATTGAAAAATAAGCGAGGTTTCTGAGTATCAAACATAAGATAATTGAAGTGAACCTACCCATGCTTAGCATTGAACTGTATTATTTTGTCCATAATGGGAATACCAAAAGCAAGTGTTTTTCCTGTTCCTGTTCGAGCTCGACCAAACAAATCACGCCCTTGCATTGCTGGTTCCAATACAGCTTTCTATATCAATTAAAAAAGGAACTTTTATACGCAGCATATATAAAAAAATTGACCTACAACATAACATTTTAGAACTTGCTCAGAATTCAGGATAAACAATCACCTGAATTGGAAACAATTTGTTAATGCCGCGTTTGGCCAAAGCAGAGACGATCTCTTGGGAAATGTCGAGTCTTGAAATATCTAAACCCTCTTCACCACCCCCTTTTAATCCTTTTTCATCATCATACCCATAATCATCCACAGCACACTGCCCCGACCCATCCTGTATCCCTACTGAAGACTTAAACCCCAAAAATCCAGACTTTACATGAAGCTCCCGGTTAATTCCAAAATTCCATATCTCTGAAGTTGATCTACTACCAACCGGACTTCCTTTCCTCGATTGAACAGTGTACGATTGTGTGGGATCATTAAAAAATGCAGCAAAAGCCCTCTTTAAACATAGTGAACGCGATCTTCTCAGTACTATAGTCATCGTCCTAGAATTGCATTCACGAGTTTTGGCTGCTTTTTCAGACAGACGAATGGAAGTAATACGAGAACTAGGGCTTTGGACAACTATTGTACGGGTTTATGAAACAGATATTTATGGATATGACATTTTGAATCACAGTTAAAAAGGGGATGGAACAAAGTAAAAAACTTAATTAGAAATTAATCCGATAAAACAAAATATTTAAAATTTAATAGATAAATCTATATTAAATTATTATAAAATTAGTTAAAAATTAAATAAAATTAAAAAATATCCTTATAATTTAGATTTTAATTAAAAAACTGTTAATGAAAAATTAATTGATTTATTTTAATATATAAAAATTTATTAATTTATTCAATTTTAACAACAAAAATTTTAAAAATAAATTAAACCTAAAAGTTAAAAATAAACTAAATAATCAGACAGTTTAAGATTTTTAAAATTGAATTAGTCAAATTAATTGAGTTTTTTAGTTATTACAAAGTACAAAACCTAGGTTATAAAATACATGTTTGTAGATTAATAGGGGTTTTTATTAATACTCTTGTAAAATATTTTTTTATCACAATTACAGTAATATAAAACTTTAATTTCTGAATCAATTATCAAGTTGAATCCTTGTCTTGATTGATCTGCAATTTAATAATAATAATAAGAAGAAGAAGAACATAATAGTTAACTAAATTTCACAACTTTATACTTTTCCTGCATACATAATTTCTTCTTACTAAATTTTACCAGCCATAGGGATGCATTTTTAAAAAAAAATATGATATAGTTGATGATGATTATATATCAATTAGGTGAATAATCATACATGATCAAAATTATAATCTATACTATAAATAAAGAAATTACTCAACAGCTTAGTTGTATGATTACTCTCAATTTTGCTGTTCCCACTTAAATTTTCTTCTTTCTATAAGGAATTGACATCATCAGAAGGCAAAAAGAAAAGGAAGAAGAAGATTTAAACTCTGTACTTAAATGGAAACAAAGAAAATTGTATAATGTACACCAAATCTGCAAAATTTTATGCATTGAAGAGTTTTCTGAAAGGTCCATCCTTCCGGTCTTTTGCAGCTTCAGTCAGGGCAAGGAATCTCTTGAAGCCTGTTGTGGCAGCCCCACGTCCAAGCGCAGCAGCTCGGGTGAGGACGTCTTCACGGGAAGCAGTAAGACCGGCCGAAGGATTGGCAATTGTTGTTGCAGGAACAACTGGGGCAGCCTGAACTACAGTCGGATGGATAGATGGCTGTGGAACGGCTGGAGCATGTTTGTTGAAGTCATCCAGTATGCTCTGCTGATCAGCCTTTTTAAGACCCTGAACATGCAGGATGGAATGTAAGGAAAATGCAGAATGCAATTCGATAGCTTGAGGTTAGCTACTGCAGGACAGTAGTGAAAAAAGTGAAGAAAAATCCCGATACATGAAGTATCTACTTAGGCGTGGAAGACAGCAGACACCTGAACTGTACCGTCCAAGATGTGCACAGCTAAAGTTCTAGTTCCTTATGTGTAAGGAGCAGGATAAATGACCACACAACTTTATGAAAAGAGAACAACTGATTACCTTAAGCTCTAAAATGCGCTGAAACTCCATTGGTGTTCCCTCTGGCAGTAATGCCCTATATGTATCAGCCACAGAATCAACTGGGGACAGTATAACCTGTCAAATGCATATTGCTGTGCTTTAGAAGCGTTTCAACAAACCAGGAAGTATAAAACTATATCAAAAAAATGCGTAACCTTTAAAAGTGCTTCAGCTTTACTCATTTCTCGGCTCACAAACTTCAAATAACTAGCAGCATGCGACGTCTGTATCATAAAGAAGATAGAATTGGTGTAGCATGTTACCGGGTTAAAAAATACAAAGGAATAGCATCGTATAAGAAATTTCTGAAATTATGCTTAGAAGAGCTCTTCCGTTTTCGCATAAAAAATAATTGATTCATTAAGAGGCCCAAATCTTTTTGGGCTACATCTCATTCAGGAACCCTAGTTGTGTTAATTCTTCTTTGTGATGAAGGACAAGCTAGTCATGCCAGATATTACGCAAAACACTGATGATTGCTTAAACAAGGTCATGGAAGTCCAATTCACTCTTTGATACTGCTTGTGACAAGAAAGTGTTTCTGACTCACCTGGTGACCAAGGGAAGGAATTTCTAAGAGTATTGTCTTTACGGCTTGAGTATCTAAAAGCATCTGCAACACCATAGACGAGAACTTAGTTTCACATGTATAATGGCATGTATTATTTGCTTGGTCTAAGCAATATTTTTGTTTCAGTGCATTCCGCTAGACAAATATATATGCATTAACTGCACCACAGAAAACATTTATAGATGCATCGTAATTATTAAATCTCTGCTAATCATACCACACAACACTTGGGAAAGTAACTAGCAAAGAGAATAATTAGGTTCCTACTTGTTGGGCTCCAGTTTCTGATATCTGCTTGCATTTGAAAATGTTGGCATAGAAACGTGGACCAAGTGATGATGCAAGCTGCAGAGAATAAGAATAACACCCAGTAAAGCTTGTTTTAGGGAAGCAGTACATCAGAGAACCACTCTAGCTCAGAATCATCAAAAGAGTAAATTAAAACACTAGCAAAGAGATGAGGAGTAATTTAGGACAAAGATTTATATTTGAAGCAAAATACTTGCAAATAATCATTCTTATAGTTTTGCTCTTACCCATTCCAGGGCTGAAGGATTAACTTATCTTCAATTACCTTGTCTAAGAAGTACTGAAAATGAACTGATGAAAGATGGCTTCCAAGCACCGGGATACTAGTCGTAAGGATCAAATTTATGCCATTGACATAACTGTAAGAGGGAGTTCCAGTCAATTGGTAGTTTGTATCAGACATCATTATAAATGACAACCTTAAAAAATGCATCTTACGCTGATTGGTCACCAACACTTTCAAGTGTACCCCAGGGAACTCGGGTCATTGCAGCCATTTCAGCATCAAATTTGGTTTCTAGGCCATGCACTAGGGTCATCAATGCTTCAGTAATAAGCCCTGAAAATTCTTCCTGCAGAATCACAATCAATCCATAACATTTGAGGAGAAGAATGGGCATGAAAAAATCATGGAATGTAAAGAGCAGTACCTCAACTGCAGACATATCCACCCCCGCCACAAAGTGGGGATCAATTATTTTTGATACGCTTTCAGCCAGTTCAGCTGACTGTTGAAGAGCCAAAGATTGAACCAAGGTTACAAATGATTCATATAAGGGTCTCATAAATGTGATAAAGACATTTCTACAAGATAAATAAGCTCTAGAAACACAACAATTGGATAGCATCCTATCCTTGCCATTAAGAACAGAACAAGATTCAACAGAACAGAAGCTCACTAGATCTACAAAAAGAGTAGCCTCAGAACACACGCTAGGCATCCAAAAGTTGAAAGCATGCTAGCATGAGAGAACCTGACATTGTTTCCTTTTAAGAATTCCAAAATTTATGCTTCTTTCAAACAGCTCATTAAACAATGAAGGGAATTACGTCTGAGACTTGTCTGTGATTCTTGAATAAGAAACACACATCAAAAGTCTTTCAGCTACCCTGAATTTGACCGTGGCTTACCATGAAATATTTGCTTCTTAGCCTTAGTCCAAACAGAAAGCATCATAGTCTACCATCTAGATTCATAATATTGTGGCCCAACCAACAACAACTATCAGAAAAATCTAAGAAATTACTATTAAGAAGCTATCTTGTTATCTCACTGCTTTTAAATGTCAATCGACATTTGTCCTGATGTCAGTCTTTATCGATGTGCTGATCAATCCGTATAAAACGGAAAAAAAAAGAAGCTGCTAACCCAGTATTAAATGTTCTAAAGTTAGTCACGAGTATAGAAACCAACCGTTTTCCGGCAGTACTCAGCAGAATTAACAATATAACAAATCACCCTTTCATCCTTGTCGGTCATCTGGTGAAAAATGCCACAACAAACAATATTTAGTAACTGGTAGCCACTCTCCAAAGAAAATTAGTAGACATGATAGCCATGTTGATACCTTTATTTGGCCATCCATACCCGTGGCAGCAGCAACAATTCCCACACCACCCTTTGGTAGTCTTGCCTTAAGCTTCACAACATATGCTTTCAGAATTCTTTCAAACACCTGAAATGTACAATACAGGGTAAAATTTTCCATATGGTCACCACACCAGCTTCAAGGTCAGGTTATAACAATAAGTGTGTGATAGCTTTCGGTAACCCATTCTCAACTGTTTGAGATAAAATACTGCATGCCAGCTACATGAGATCCTATCTTCTGGAACAGCTTTTGGTACCCAAGAAAATGGAAGTTTTAGCAGATCGAAGCAGACAAGTGACATTTTCAATTATATTGTAAAAAAAGGGAAAAATTTGGACAAAATTGACATCTCGGAATCTGCCAAGATATTCTATTGGAGGAGATTAAGGTAAGACAAGAATAAGCGAATGCAATACATCAGAATGGCTATTAATCATAAATTTCAGGAACGTACCTTGAACAAATTAAATAGCGTCTGATTCTTTGTTAATGCACTGCACCGCTTTAAGCTCCTCTTGATTATAAGAAAAAGCTAAAGACACAGCAAAAAAAAGATGATGAATAAATAGTGTCAAGAAAGAGTGTCAACAAAATTTTCTATTTAAGATACATGAAACTAATTCTGGATTTACAGAAGCATATCCCACAAATGGAAGTAATGTGTTAATCAAGTATCAGGCCCTAATAAATCTACCCAGATACAGGAAATCATAAAATAGCTCCTGGAATGATCATATGAGACATACAGGCTGCATACCTGCATGCTACTGGACAAGACATTATTTTGACTTCCCTCCTCGATATCCCACGTTTCCTCCTGTGATACAGACATTTAAATGAGGTCATCAGTAAGCAGAAGCTGTGAAAAGTGATGGTTAGAAGTCGTAAAACCAAATTACCTGAACAAGCTTCTCCAGATTCTCCATCAGAGTCTTCTGTTCTAGTTCCACATATATTGTCAAGTGAGGTTCAAAGCAAGAAGAAATTATTCCACGGAAGTTAAACTGCAGCAAAGATGGCCAAAAAACTTTCAGAATAGATTTAATGTTACGTATGAACCAACTATATATGACTTGCTTAAAAACATTAGCAATAATGTTATGAAACTAGAGAAAAAGGTCACATACCCCAGCTCCAGGCACTGACAAATCCTTGATTCCATCCTTCTCCTGTGAACAAAGAATTGCATTGAAAAATCATATCCTTAAACCATAACTTCAAATCATTTTGTACAAGAATTCAAAATCTGAGTAGACAGTGTAGAGTACAAACGTCATTCTCATTTCCTTGATTTGCAGCAAATTTCCTTTCATACTTCTTTCGAATGTCTGATACAGTTTGGTTGTTGTTTTCCCTTCCAATTTCTTCAATATCAGCTCCAATCTCTCTATTTCGAGTTCCACCCCCAAATTTCTCTGCCAGCTCATCCTCAAATTCTAAAGTTCGTTGCAAGGCCTAGATGAAATTGTCAAAAGAAGGAAAACGTCAATCAAGGTAAAAATGCCATTCAGATAAGAGATGCAATATCTAATATATGGTTATTCTTCACCCTTGATATTGACAAGGGCTTCATATATGTTCTGAAAGAGAACAAAATAGGGAAAATGAACAGCAGAAGATTAAAAAGATCACTCAAATGCATATTAATAACTCTGAGTAGATTTGACTCATATGTTACACCTTAGCATACTCTGGGAGAAGCATAACCTCTAAAATTTAAGTAAACAGATTGCGATTTTCGAAAGCTTTCTCAGTTTTATTATTAACTCAGACTAATGAATCCCAAAGGAAATTTGAATCTCTGAACCCACATCCAGATTACATTTTGGGTATTTGATTTATACCTACCTAGGGATTATTATGGGAAAAAGAAAAAAGAAAGGGGCACAGTTATTCCAATCATAAAAAACAAGAAAATCCATCGGAGCTCTAAAAAATGATAAGAAAACAAGGATTATTCTGACTGTAGGTCAACAAAAGAGAATACATCAAATCTGAGCAATTCCCGGAAGCAACTTGGTCACCAAAAAGAGAACTCTAAACAAGGGTCAGTATATGTAGAGCCAATTCTGAGTTTGAGATACGCTAGAAGTTCTCATCTCAATTTCTGCTATGCAGAAGTAACCCAAATTGCAGGATGAATAAAAAAGAGTAAGTTTTAAAAAAACTTGAAAGCCAAGTAAAACAGAGACTTACCAACAACAGTGTTGCTACATCTGGCTTCTCTTTGAGGTTCTCAAGGATCCCCTCCAGTTGTTTCCTGAAAGAAAGAAGTGTGAAGCATCTTCATGCAGTGCAAATCAATATCACATGCCAGTTTTCCTGTTAGTCAGCCTCAGAAGGTGATATTTTTTCCTTATAACTTTTACACAAACACAAGACAACACCTCCAGCAATTGAATTAACACTACTTTTGTGATCCAGCTTAACATTTTGCATTTTTAATGAAATTAAATGCAGTGGAAAAGTCACATACCGGGTTTTCTTACAAAATTGGATGCATAGCCGATAGGAAACATGCCATGAAGGAGGAAATATTTTCCATAGCTCCTCATTTGTTCTTATTCGACGCTTGATCCATGCATATCGCCTCTCAGTTTTATCCAGCTTAGCAAGCTCTAGCAACGAAGAGAAAGAACTGAAATTTCAAAGTTGAAGGTATACAGAAAATCTATGCTCTAAAATAGTAAAGAAGGCACTTTAGGTTAAAAGCTGACTAACCAGCTCCTTCAAAGATCTGCTCATATGAAGTAAGCTCCCTACTGCAAAAATTATTAACCAATTCTTCCCTCACAGATGGCTCCAAAGCATCAACAACTAAGCAAGCATCAGATAAGTGCTGCAATAGATTGATTTCTTCGGTTTCTTTCCCAGTACCTAAGCTGAAACAAAAATATTAAGAACAAGAGGAAAAGGTAGAAGAATTAAGAGCATGATAGCAAGTTCACATGTTAAACAAGTAAATCCATCAGAATATGTAGGAATTTGATTCCATGAGCTCTGGGACTATAACTCTTTAACAAACAATAGCAATTAACTTTAAGAGCATGAAGGCAGATCACCATTCACTGGACTTAGAAATTCATGAAACTAATTTCAGAATTTCCACAATAGTAATATAGTTCATTTTTTATGGCCAATTAGCTGAACCAAGATGGAGTTTTTATTGGAGAAGGATTCCTTTTTATGTCAAGTATTTGTAAATGCTTGATTCAAAGTACATGTTTAAACAAATGTACTTCCACAACAGACTGAAGTTGACATGTCTTAAATAAAAATTATAATCAGAAAAAAGAAACCAGATAAGGATAAAAACCTAAATTAAATGTTCAACTCTGCAAGCTATTGTCACTGAACTATAAATACCTTGAAAAATCTGAAAACACATGAGACTTGAGTATTTGCTTGATATTTTTAAACTTTTCTCGGAGCTCTGTGATCTTTGGTATATCTCTATAGGCTTCAAAGTGGCTGCATAATTGGTTTACAGCCTGGAACGAGCATGAACAATCATAATTTAACAGATACAGTTAAATAAAGTACAGTGCTACAGAAAACTGTTTGAACAATCTTCTTTTCTGCGAAAACCAGGGTTTTTTAAATTAGAAAGAAAAAAGAAATATTGGAAGCAACGAAAACTCTGTTCACAAATAGATGAAAAATTGGTTCTGGAAAAACAAAAGAATGATAGAGAATCAAGCTGCCTTAGAAGTGGTTAAATCTGAAGGGATCAAATGCAGATCAATAATTAAGATATTACATGGTGATGTGTTTAAAGTGATAATCATTAATACAAATCTTATAACTACATAACTAGAGAGGTACCTCCAGCTGAGCAGCGGCCTCTTTATACTGTCGTTTAGAAGCCATTACCTGAAGTTGTTCAACAGCAGATACTGGTGTATAGCAAAAAGCATCCATGTTAGTGCAGTAACTTGAAATATGGCAAAAAGATTCAGAAACCTTTAGAGGATCAATTTTATTTAAGATGCCAAGCTTCAGGCAGTAATTGTTCTGGTGAATATTAGAAAGCAGTACAATTTAATTAATCAGTATCAATATCTTAGATGTTCCTCATCAAATAGACTAACCTAACATTGTCAGGCGATGAAGAGCAGTAATGGTAGTTGTTATATGCTTCTTTGCAAAGTCCAACTTCTTAATGTCACGGCATATTTCTTGAACCATAGTTTCACTCTGCTCTGCTTTAGTTTTTATTTCTCGAATCTTGTACATGAGCTCCTGCTTCCAATGAAACAACAGTAATAAAAGCAAAGCCCTTGAGATTCAATGAACTTCTAATGAATAGAATGAACAACTGATCCTACTTTATATGCTATTTGAGATCATGGAAATAAAGAATGCACATGAACCTAATCCCATAATCCCAAGAGGCATGGAATGAAAATGAGGAACGGGAATCAGAGACCACAATTTGCATTTACTATTGCCACTAAGTCAACGAGGGCTTAGTAGAGTGCAGTATTTATGCACAAATTTTTTGCTCAAACCTGGTTCTTAGAATCATCCACAAAGATTAGTGTTTAGGAGAGATAGATGCAAGAAACTTATATACTAGTGTAGAAGAAAAATACAAATTTGAATCTTATGTATACACCTCAACAGCACGGGTAGCTGCAGCCAGATCTTCCTTGGCTTTGGTTCTGGAATCACTCTGAATCACAAAAGAGAAAAAAGAATCATCAGATACTGAAAGCATAGAACATTTTCTTTCCATGATTCTACTCCATGCAAGACAACAATCTAACCACAGATTCATAGGGAAGAGTTCCATTTTCTTTCTTAAATTTATCCCCTTGAGAACTCATGCCACGATCTCATACCCAAGTATACACAAACAATACTTAAAAAAAAAAAACAGAAAAACCAAATTATGGAGGGCCATAAAGTAGATGCTGCTGGAAATGTCTCCAAATAAATACCAGGAAAATAGAGCTTCAAACATCAAGACTCTCCATAGAAAGACAACCCCTAACTTGGACTAGTTAGCTTCAAAATAAACATGGAAGCACATTTAAATTCATTAGCAAATACACATGTTTATAAGAACCTAAGAAAAGGGCTGTAGTACAAAACAGGAGGGGAACATTAACCAAGATCCCACCACAAATGCACAATGGAGCACCATCCATGTCACAGTATTATCATCTTTCCAAACACTTCCCACCTAAGGAAGCAACATGATTCAAAGCTGCCTAAACAAAGGAAATATAGAACAAAAATAGCTCATTCCTTTATTCAAACTTTCAGAAAGAAGAAATATCCTATTCCTAATTTTTCAGATGGAGTAGTAGGTATGTTCTCATTCTTTCTGTACTACAGAAAAAAAATCCTTGCACTGTGATTCTGGACATAGTTTCCATGTGCCCTAATTGTACAGTTTCATGGTCCATTTTTAAAAGAAAAGGGGTCATAAAATAGAAAAAAAAGAAGAGGCAAGAGTAAATATAATAACTGAACAAGGAGCAACAGGATATAGATTGCCATGGATAAGACATCAGAAAAGATCTAATAAGATGGTCATAATAACAGTAATAACATGCCTCAAATGGTTATGCTAGTTTTGGCATGCTTAGATAATTAATCAATGTACCCATGCAATCGTTACTATTATAACACGAAAGATTAGAAACAAAGATCATGACCTGTTGCCGGACAGCTGCAAGTATTCCAGCATCTACACGCCGTATTTCACTATGTATTTTTTGCATTAATGGCTCAACACCAGATAAAGATGCCTCTGGATCAACCACCCATCGTAATGGCAACATGGTCACAAGCAGGAATAGGGAAAATATATTAGCCAATGAGTTACCATAACAAAGCTATTTAAACTCATCAAATTACCCACAGATCATCTCCGAGTAAATCAAATAGTTGCACTATCACACCATCAACTGAACCCAAATTGATAGTGCTTGAAAAAATGTCATATGATCTACCAAAATGACATTCGATTTATGATCTTCAACAATGGTTAGTGTTTCTATAAATTCAATAATATCTCCCATGTATCATATGTAACTTACACACTCAAATGAGTATATGCAACCTTTATATACTCAAATGAGTATATGCAAGCCTTTGACCTTGTGTGACCTTTGACACTTTGTATCAATAAAGATAAGTTCTTATGGCAAAACCACACAAATCTAACATATTAACAATGCTCTAATTTTGTCTATGTTCGCATTGCTTTTGGTCCAACTTAGATACTAATTTTGACTTTTACCAATAATTTGGCATTTATTAGGATTAACTAATGCAAGCTACACAACTAGAGTCTAAGGTGTAACATGAACAATACTTTGGACTATATGTCAAAAAATTATGCTGTCAAGAATCAATTTCAACTTGTTCTTCCTTTTGTTTAAATCTCATACTCTAGCCCATTAATCACAATTCTTTACCTCAAACCATTACCTAAATCACCAGCAATAGTGAAACCAGTAGTTCAAGCAAATCTTTCAATCGTATTTCTTGTATCCATAACACCTATAAGGTATCAACTTAAGTGGAATCACATAACAGTTACCAGAGTTTGATTCTAATTGTGAATAGGACAAAGTAAATCCATGTTGTCAACAGTAGTGGTTTGTAGAGTCAAATCGAATCCTACCCCAGTACTGGGAAGTAATAGAATTAGAATTTGAATAGCTTCCAGAGAGAAACCTGTGGGGAACATCTGGTTGATGTAATCCAATGTGCTCGTTTTGTCCATCGTTCCTAGAAAATCAGAGTGCTGATCATTTGATGCTAATTTACCTACATATTGGATACCACAAGGAATCACTCACAGCCTAAGCACATTAGCACAAAGAAGTCATCCAGACAAACTCACAGAACAACCTCTACAATACAGTAATGATCACTCAAAGAACAAAACTAGATAAGCCAAAAAGGGTGGGTCGTTTTCCCATTTCCCATTCCCACTGCTTTTCCCCTACATGTACTTCAGGGGCATTGATCAAACAATAACAATTCATAAAGCATAAACTAACATCAATCTCAAAGACAGGAAATTTCCACTCAACTCTCAGTCTCAGATCTCCAAGGCAAAGAAAAACAACAATATAAGAAAATCCCTCAAAAGGGTAGCAAGACATACTCACGGATCAGGCAAAGATCAAGTAACCAAAGCTTCAGATCAAATACAAAGAGCTAAAGCAATACCTGGATTGAGAGGAGCAGAAGAGGTATCATCAACTCTTGCAAGTTTATCATCCAACACATTATTACTACCGTCTGCGTGCATCCTTCTTATAATCTGTAATGTTCGGATCGAAAGGGAAAACAAAAAAAAGGGCTTTACGGATTTTCAGATCGAGTTGGATGATTGTGGACCGAAGACGCCAGCCAGTTCGGAAGAGAAACAAACTTTTCCGACAGTTTTATTTTTCATATTTCCTTTTCAATTTTTTTAATTATCTAGGACTTGGCCCAGCAATTTGGGTCTAATAAATGGGATAAATGGGCCGGGCCGGGCCTACCTAATCCACTTTTTATTATATATTACATTTTATAATTTGTTTTTGTAGGAGAGTATTTTGATGTAGGGTTAATTCCATTATAACCTTAAATGTATTCATTTTAATTTTCTCATTTTTAAAATTATTATTTTTTAATTTATTTTTTATTTATTATAAAAATATCTTATTATTAAAATTGTTATTTTTTGATAAATTATCATTTTAAATTTAAAGATATATGAAAAATTAATAAAATATCAATAAAAAGTTATGTACTAATTAAACAATATTATATAAATAATAATTTTTAATACATAAAAATTGTATTAAAAGTCTCAAATTATAAGATAATCTAGCGTAATTAATCCTTTGATTTGTAATTATAATGAAGTAGACTATGAAAATCTTGAGGTTTATGTTTTTATTAAGTAATGTTGAGTCTCATTTTATATAAATTCAAGGTGCACGAAAATAAGACCTGTGATTAACAAAAGAAAGGTAAAAAACTAGGACCATATCAAAATAAATCTTTAAAAATTACCATTCTATATATTTATGAGCTTTATTAAATTAGGGATGACAAATGTGGCTTGGCTTAGTTCAACCTGACTACTGATTGAGTTGATCGGATCATGGACTGAGATTTTTCTAGCTCGATCAGGCCAAAAGTAGAGCTCAAATCAAAGTTGTCTTGACCCGACTCAGCCTATAGCCCGATAGGAAAGTACATATTATAAATAAAGTCAAGCAGAGCCCGTGGCTTAGGGGCAGCCTCCGACTTGTCGGGCTAAAGGTCAATCATACTGTGGAGTCGGGTCGGGTTGAGTCATACCCTATATCAAACTATAATTAGATTTGATAAATCTCAATTTTATAGAAAAATATGATTATAAAGAAAAGGATAAAAAGCAATAGTAACACATGCATCTATAATTGGATATTTGTTGGGTGACTTATCATTAATTTTGAGTTTATATTAGAGTTTTTATAAATTTTATTTTGAAAATGGGTGATTTATATATAAAACTAGCATTATATATTAATTCAAAACTTTAAAATTAAAGGGTCGTTTCTAAATACAAAATTTTCTTAATTCTT
>JANITW010000003.1:3575443-3588244 GCA_027564335.1 Erythroxylum williamsii
TTCGCTTACTAACATAACATAATGTTCTCATTCTTATATTGAATTAATAGGTATTTCTTGCTCTATGGATAAGAGTTGGATGAACAGTGTAAGGGTTTCCCATGAATACATTGATGGAGTGAGGATGTTTATGAATTTTGTGGCTAGAAAAAAGGGCAAAGAGTATGACATTTCATGTCCTTGTGCACGTTGCATGAATTGTTATATGAGGTCTCAGAAGAATGTTTTTGAACATTTAATGCAATTCGGCATGGACCAATTATACACCCGCTGGGTTTTACATGGTGAAGTGCCAGAATATAGATTTATCTCTAGGGAAGAAAGGCTTGAAGATGCAAATGTAGACATAGATGGGATGGGCAATGATATTAATGAAGGTGATGGTGATGAGGAGGATGATGGGATGCAAGATTTGCTTGATGATGTGGGTACTTTCTTAAATGATTGTCCAATTAATCAGGGCAGAAGGAGTCCTCCTATAGGCGTCGGAGATTCTATTATTGGTGTCTTTCATGAATTGTTGAGTAAAGCAATTGAAGAGTTGTATCCGGGATGTACAAACTTTTCAAAATTGTCATTTTTAATAAAGTTGCTTCATTTGAAAGTATACAACAAGTGCAGCAATAAGTCATTTGACATGTTACTTGATCTATTGAGGGATTTATTACCTAATTGTAAATCTTTGTCGAAGTCCTATTATGAAACAAATAAATTTCTACAGAGCCTCAGCTTGGGTTATATGTTGATACATGCATGTAAGTATGATTGTTGTTTATTTTGGAAAAAGTATAGGGACTCGGAAAGTTGTCCTTAGTGTGGAACATCAAGATGGAGAATTAATGATGGCAAGGGTAAGAAGATACCACATAAAGTATTGTGGTACTTTCCATTAACGTCCAAATTACAACGATTATTTATGTGAAGTAAGACCACTAAACAAATGATGTGGCATAATGATAGGCCTAAAGGTGACAGTAATACCATGGTTCATCCTTCTGATGGAGAAGGTTGGAAGAGCTTTGATGAGCTATATCCTAAGTTTGCTAGAGAAACACGTAATGTTAGACTAGGCTTAGCAACAGATGGATTCAATCCACTTGGCAATACCTCACTTTCATATAACGTGTGGCTTGTTGTTCTCTTAACATACAATTTCCCCCCTTGGATGTGTATGGATGATTCATTCTTTATGTTATCACTAGTTATTCCAAGTCCGAAAGCGATTGGTAGAGACATTGAAATCTATATGAGACCACTAGTAGATGAATTAAATGAGTTATGGGATGATGGTTTTGATGTGTTTGATGTTTCAAAGGAGAAAAATTTTAGAATGCATGCAACTTTAATGCGGACTATCAATGAATTTCTAACCTATGGTACTGTTTCTGGCTGGAGCACAAAAGGCTATAAGATATGCCCTGTTTGTAACAAGCACACTCCTTCTTATAAGTTAAGAAGTAAGATTGGTTACTTAGGCCATCGTAATTTTCTTCCTTACGATCATCCATAGAGAAAAAGCAAGAAGTTTGATGGCAAGAGTGATCATCGGCCTATACCTAACTTAACATATAGAGATGATGTGGTAGAACAATTATGTCATATGCAGAATATATGTTATGGAAAGCACCTGAGCAATAAAAGGAGAAGGATATTGGAAGGAGACTTTAATTGGAATAAAAAAACATTCTTTTTGATCTACCATATTGTCATAAGTTAAGATTAAGGCATAACCTTGATGTCATGCACTTAGAAAATAATATTTATGACAATATCCTTGGTAATTTGATGAATGTTGAAGGTGAAACCAAATATACAATCAAGGCGCTTGGTTTGATTTGGAAGATATAAATATTCGAAAAGAATTATACTTGATAAGAGTTACTGATGGAACTATTGTGGGAAAACCTCCAACATGATATACAATGTCTTCCAATGAGAAGAAAAAGTTTTGAGTTTGTAAAGCAGGTGAAGTTTCCAGAAGCTTATGCATCGAAAATATCTGGATGTGTTAATATTGATGAAAGGAAGATTATTGAACTTAAGTCTCATGATTGTCATATACTGTTACAAAACATTCTTCCATTAGGCATGCATGCCATCTTGAATAAAGATGTGACAGGTGTTTTAATGGAGTTGGGGGACTTCTTTTGTCGAATTTGTAGACAAAGTTTGAATAAGGATGACGTACAGAAGACGTGTCATGAGATTACTTTAATCTTATGCAAACTTGAAATAATATACCCACCGGCATTCTTTGATGTCATGTTACATTTGACTATTCATTTGCCAAATGAAGCCTTACTCAGTAGATCAGTTGCGTATAGATGGATGTATCCAATTGACAGGTATTATTTAAATTTATCCTATTACTCTTAAAAGTTAAGTAAATAGTGGCCTATCTAATTATGATTAATCATTTTTTAGGATTCCTAGGTACACTAAAGAGATTTATTAGAAATAAAGCACATACAGAAGGGTCATTTACTGAAACATATGTTGTTAAAGAGTGCATGGCATTCTATTCAATGTATCTAAAAGGAATTAAAACCAACTTCAACGTGCCAGAGTGAATCAATGATATGGTTGATGGTAGTGACATATCAGTGCTCTTCCAACATGTAAGCCGATTGGTGCTGGCAAAATAATTGTTCTTCCTACAAATGAGCTAGAGATTGCACATTGGTATATGCTTATGAATTGTCATGAGATTAGGCCCTTTCTCGAGAAAGTTTTTCTAACCTATTGTGAAATTAAGATATGTAATAAGTAGAGATATTTCATATAATTTTGATTGAATTTTAAATCATCCATAGTGAGCACATGGATGAGTTGAGGCAGCAAAGTCTATTATATGTTGATAAGAGACATAATGAACAATTTTCTTCATGGTTTAAGCATTGGGTGAGAAGAAGGTTTGTACGTCGTGTACACTAATAATTATATATTATTAACTAATTTTCTTTTCTTGTTATAGATGATGACATTAACTAGCTACCGTGAAGGAAATAACTTTGAGTCTTTGTATGCATTAGCATATGGACCTCATAGTTTGATGCAAAAGTATACTGTATGCAATACAAATAGGATGCGATTTCACATTGAAGCCCAGGATCTATGTAGGATTACACAAAATAGTGGTGTTGCAGTGTTAGAAAATTATGGGGAAGATAATATTACATTTTATGAGATACTGAAAAATATTATCAGGCTTGAATATGTTAGGGGTAAAAGTGTTGTGTTTTTCAAATGAAAATGGTACGATCTTGGAAATTTGAATATGAGGGTCAACGGCATTGTAAAAAGCATCAACGTAACTAAGTTTTGGTTCAAGGATGACCCATTTATTTTGGAAAACCAAACAAAACAAGTTTTTTTTGTGGAAGATTTGTTACTTGGTTCAAATTGGTGGATTGTGAAAGAATGTGAAGTTAGATGTGTGTATGATATCCCTTTTAGTGCTAATAAAGAAGGTTCAAATAATGTTGAGGAATCTTACGAAGTTCCAATCGAAGTCGATGAATGTTCCTTAGAGTTTTTAGATCGAAATGATACTGTATTTTATGTAATAAATAATGTTGTATTGAATTCTAGCAACGTTTGTATGAAGATTTGGATGACTTAGAGACAAGCAGTGAGAATGAATGTGATATTATATTGGAAGAGTCCACCGACGTCGATGATGAATAAAGTCTTCTTATGCAGTTGAACTTTAATTGTGTGCTATTGTTGAACTATGATCTTGTGTGCTATTGTTGAGCAACTGTTAATTTATTAAATCGATGATGGAGCTAAGACAGTAGCATTTTACACTATCAAATAATGCATCATATACACATATGTGTGTGTAACGTGTAAATTGCAAACTTGGTTGTGTTTTCATTTGTGAAAAATGAAAGGTGAATAATTTTCTTGGTATGGAATAGATTTATATGAGCGGATGCCAATGCCGATTAATATATAGTATTCTTACGTTCAAATTCCTTGAATTGACTAACCGCATAGTCATCAATAGCATAAACCATGTAGATGACTTCATAACCCTTATTCTTCAACTTCTTACGGAACTTATCTGCAGTGTGCAATGTATACGTCCTCTTTATCTGCTTTCCTACATCATATAATTGGACTATCCCTTTGATTCCATTTGTAGATAAAAGTTAAATGCCATTAATATTTATTTCACTCTCTTCACTTCACATAGCTACATTTTATGTTTATGAATTTTGTTCCCATAGCCCTTTATCCGTAACTATTGATAAATTTAAATGTGCAAATTGTTGTTACATTGTAGGTAGTTTTGCCTAAGAGTTCAAAAGATCCTTCAACTGTGGTGTCATTTCCAGTGGAGCAATATTTAGAGGTAATTTTGTAGCTTTAAAATTCTTAAGTTGTTTGCACATTATCTAGTGTTTTGGATGCTTTTAGATCAAGTATTCATAATTTGAAATCTTTAACTATATGATAGGGCTTTGTTACACTGGCTATTCAAACGATGTTGAATTGAGTTAATGAACGTTTACAATTAGAGAATGAGAGCCTCCTTATTATTATAGGATCGCTAGATGTCTAAATGGAAGTTGTTTATGTTTCAAGCCTTGTTTAATGCTATCAACAAGGCAACTCCATTGGACCCCCTACCTAAGTAGGGGCATAAGGGATCCCCCTACCTAAGCCCTTTAACAACTCTGGACATTTTTATAGGTTATCTCCCTTTAACAACTCTGGACATTTTTATAGGTTATCTATTAAATGTAATGGAAAATGAAGTTGTGGACACATATTACATAACCTACGTGAACTTTCCAAACAAACCTAGTGCATCTAGTAAGTTAAAAAAGAAGTTCCATTTTAAAGAGTAAAAAAACTTTATTAAATTCAATCTTCAAAATATAACCCCTTACTTCTTTCCTTCTGTGATTGCTTCCAAAAAATTATTGAGTAATCCAAACATGATCACATATGATCCTTCCCATTATTGAAGAATTCTAAGATAGAATTCTAATCATATAAGATTAAAAGATTAAAACTGCATGTATAAATAAGAGTATGTGATATTATATAAGAATAATATCATAGTGATATTATATAAGAATAATATCACATACTCTTAAAATCAGTTAAGAGTATGTGATATTATATATGAATATCACATACTCTTATATAATATGACATCCTCTTAAAATCAGTTAAGAGTATGTGATATTATATACGAATATCACATACTCCTATATATTATGACATACTCTTAAAATCAGTTAAGAGTACGTGATATTATATAAGAATATCACATATTCTTATATAATATCACATACTCTTAAAATAGTTATGAGGGAAAAAAGTATAAAGTCAAAACAGATAGTTGCTTTCCCATAAACTTTTGAACAACCTAGAAACAAACAAATGTGAGAACTTGAAATGACATGCTTATATATGTCTATGATATCATCACGTCTAAAATGAGAATTAAAGTCTCTGAAAAATTTTATCTTGAAAACTCATTTGTTGTGTTTTACACTTTTATGCCAAACAAGAGAGCTAATGTTCTTCTTCCTTTTCTCCAATCCTAAAACTCCTTTAAAGTTGCATATATATTGAAAGTAATAAAGAAATATCAAAATTTAGGGAATGCCTAAAGATGAAGAGATCCTGAACAAAAATAAGCTTGGTACCTCTAAACAGATTGTGGATACAAGCTTCTTACCTTCAAATTCCTTAAACTGACCAACCGTATACTCATCAATAGCATTAACCATGTAGAGGACTTTATAACCCTTCTTCTTCAACTTCTTAAGGAACTTATCTATAGTGTGCAATGTATAGGTCCTCTTTATCTGCTTTCCTACGTCATATAAACTAGGAATCATATGTTTTCTGAATGCCTCTTCACTAGTTCTATATGGAATTCTATCAAAAACCTATCTATAGAATGCAGAAATCTCTGATATAACAAAAAACCATTCTCGAGGACCTTTTTGTCAATTGATATATTATGGTTAATAGAAGCTGAGTTCTAAGATTTAATCTTCCTTAAAAGACAAAACTGCTACTGCTTGATGATGGGGGAGATAATACTGTAGACCTTGAAGCTATTTTAGATACTAGGTAAGCTAAAAGGGGGTCAAATTTTGTGTTGAAAAGCTTAGTGTAGTACAGGAAGCTTCCAAAAGAAGATGTTATGTGAGAAAATAACATCTTCACACCCTTCTTGTTTGGGAAGAGTTTCATTGAGGCACACTTGAATAGTCTATTTGCTTTTGTTCCTGTGTTCCTTCTTAGCATTCGACTCCAATATGCAATAGAAATTGAAAGAGGATAGAATGGCTAGTTATAAACTTAATTTCAGGCTATTTGTTTATAATATTAGGATAATAAAGTGAATTTTGATTTTCCAAAATACGACCATATTCTAATATAGAATACTTGGGAAATATTCCTACTTAAGATGATCAATAATATTCATTAGATATCTATAAGAGATAGTGCTAAATAGTATTCTGATGCTTGCTTATAAGGATATTCATAATGGAAACAGCTATCAATTATGACTAAATCATTGTAAATCTGATAATAATTGAACAATGATATGGCTTGAATGTGATAACACCCATCCATAGGTATCACCATTACACTTACCAGGCATAGACACATAGAAACCTATCCTATAATCACTTTCAATGATATGATGCTTTGAAAGGTAGGCAGATTGTCCCGTATATGCGAGGATCAGTAAAGGGTAAACAACAAAGGTGAAAGCAATCTGAAGAAAGTTGGTCATTGTTAGAATTCTCCTAGGGAAGGCACTTCTAACATGCAATTTTGTCCAATATTGATATCAGTTAGCATATTATCAAGAGATAACAAAATGAAAAAGATTTCATCAAATATTTGATCACATAAGTCATACCCAAAGCTACAAAGAAAACTTGGGTTGTTTGAATGACTAAAATTGTGAAGGAAATCTTGCATGGTAAGGCTTTGACATAAGAGAAAACTGAGTCACCATAATGAATGAAATTTTCCCTTAGGATATTATATCTATATTTGAATGGATATCACATTCAGTATTTAACTATCATCATCTCAAGTAATAATATTCATAAATTAAAGTTTTTGTTAACCCTCTCATTTTTCTGGAAGGGAAATAATAACTCTTGTTAAATGAAAACATAGTATCTATGTGGATGCATAAAGAAACATGGACAAATTAATTACCTTGATTGACAACTGTAAAAATGCCCAAGATTAGCAAACATAGCTTCTGAGCCTAGAATAATTGAAAAGAAAACTACCATTAGAATTAAAAACTTAAGAGTTGTTGAAACTGGAAAGTGGACAATTCACAACTTCTTATACCTGTTATGCATAGCAATGTTCCTCCCAAGGACATCCAACCCTTCTTCTGTGTCTTCTTCAAAAATTTGCACATATAGTATAAAGAGAGAGCTTGGGAAACATGAGGATTCCAATGAACAATATTGTAGACACCAATTGCACTGACGCACAGTAGCCATGTTATTACGATTGGTGCAAAGAGGAACCCTACCTTGTGTGTTCCATAATGTTGGATGGCAAATAAGAACCACAAGTAACAAGAATTTCAACATCTGCGGAATAAATAAACTTATGAGGAAATAGATCACTTAGGTTTTAGTCAATGTTATTCATCAAAGAAAGAATTCAATGACCTAGTATTAAGGGAATAACCCACCTTCATCAAATTCTCCCCATTGACAAGTACCTGCAGAAATGCATCATTCAAATATTTATGTATCAGCTGAAAAAAGATACATATGTTTTGTTAAGGAAAAGGCAAATGTTTGCAATCAACAATTTAGAATCAAAGGTCCAATCATCAAATACTACTATATGTAGTACTCTTTCTTTTAACAGAATCATTGATCAGCATACTATAAATTGAAAATTGACTATAAGATAGATAACAGTATTGGATATGACTATAATCAAGTAGATCACAGCTCTATTTCAACAAAGATGGTTAATAACTGATTGTTATGCTTCAATGAGATGATTTGGTTGTTGTTTATAATTTCATTCATGGTGATAGGTCTGCATCCTGGTTGAGATAGTTTCTTGCAAAATCTATTTAAGCTTTGCTTCTAATCATTATCAATATATGGATTCACATGAGAAGCTAACAGTCCCACCATATCTGTAGCATTTTCAAAAGGGTCGCTAACAAAACTGCAAAGATCAATATAGTTAATGAATGCCTTGTCTAGCAACTTTCCTAAACTTGTGTCTCTTGCTACTTAATGATCAATAGTTTATCTACTTAATGATCATTTTTCAAATAAGATAGGACTAAAATTCTTTCCTTCATGAGTCCCTACTTCATGAGTCTCTGATGAGCCAAATTGGAACTCAAATCAGAAAAGAAAGGACTGCCAGGAAGGAACATAATTTGCAGAGTTAGATATTAGAAGGAGCTGATCCATATGAGTAAAATTTGTTAGTCTCTAACTAGAATAATTGTTGAATTCAAAAATTGGATGTAATTGCTTCTGTTGAGGTTTAAATGGGTATATGATCAGATACTAAATTGTTTGGGAACTTATACAAACAATTTGGTAAAACAAATATCCACCTCAAGTTAGCAACACTTATGTCCAATTTCTTCCTAATTAGATGAGGACCATTTTGTTTGTTATTCCAAACTTATAACAAACATCCACCTCAAGTTAGCAACACTCATGGATTGTGACTTTATTAGAGAGTTAAAGTCACTTAATAACATGTAAATCATATTGATTGAATTATCTAAATCCCTAATCTAGGTTCTGTAAGAAACTTTTTTTATATGCATTATTTTGTGCATATATGAGTAAGATACATAGATACTGATTTAGAGACAACATATTAACTTTGAGGTGAATTATTTGATCTAAGATAAAAGTTGAACAAACTATCAGTACATTAAAATCATATAAGACTATTTCTCTACCATTAGGATGACAATCATGATTTGTGATGATCTGCCACTGAGATGGAAAATAACTAAGTAACCTGCAATACTCCTTTCTCATTCTACTTTCAAAAATTCCAGAAAGAGTCACTTTGTTTTATAAAATAGTATTCTTGATCATTAGCATCTTGTTAGTCAATTACAGTCAATGAGTTTTTTTCTTTATAAATTTATGCATTTGTCGTATCAGGTTGCTTTATTATACTCTAAATACTTGGACTACTAGTTTTTTTAATTGATTGGGTACTTATTCTACTAGTTTCTCTTCAAACCTAATTTTTCCTTTGATTCATCATTCTTTCTAAGTGATTCACATGGGACCTGGTCTACCCAAGAAGAAGAATAAGGTCGCACCAAGTAGCTTAATACCGACACAACTACAGTCGCGATACTGTCAGCTTCTTGGAAGTGCAGCTAATGAGCCATTTGCTCATTCACAGTCATAAGATCAAACACCTGCACCTTGTAAGCCTACTCCAACACCAAGACATGTCACATCTATGCCTATTACTCATCCTAAAGATAAGTATGAACAAATTTTGAATATGTGACCCAATATTAGTTCTCCATCAACTTTTCAAGAGATGCCTCCAACTTCTAATTATCAGACACCAGTAAATAAGACTATTTTTCCCACTGTGGGCTCTTCTTCTGCAAGCACTGTAGGTATGATCTTTCACATCACATTGGTGAAATTTATTAAGTTTAATCATTTTGCTTATCTCACCAATTAAGAGTATGTTATATGCTAATTAGAAATTATTTCTTTGCTATTTTAGGAACCACGATTGATCCAAAAAAAAAAAAGGGTGTCACAAAAAGACACGGATTAACAAAGATTAATAAGGTGATAGGTAAGAAATTGGAGATAGAGATCTCCCCAATTGAAGGACAACTAACCAATTCCGTACAATATGCCAAATTATCGATTGAGATTGGTGTGGTATCCCGAACTTCCTTATTTGTAAGAACAAAATGGAAAAAATTACTAATGAGGAGTTGGACATTGCAATTGATAAGTTAGACGTAAGTATTATAAAACAATCTAATTTGTACATATTTTCCATATGCCTAAAGCTTTGACCAATAATTTATATTTTTTCAGCAAAAGTTAGAAGTCAAGGGATTGAGGACTGACAATGAAGTATATGCTGCTGTGAAGAAGTTTCTTGTTTTAAGGTCTAAAGAATAAAGATATAGTTTAAAAAAGCATTTTACCAATCACAAAAAGGATGTTAAGCCACATAATGTCACAGTAGTAGAGTGAATGGATTTATGCGAATATTGGGAACAATCAGCTACAAAGGTTAGTTTATTTGATAAAAAAACTTAATTTCCTAACTTTTTTTACAATTGATTATATTTTAGTATTTATGAATTGTGATTTATAGATGTTATAATAGATTTTGTTACGTGTATGATTATAAAAAAAGTCAAAGAGCCAAATTGGCTAGGAGTCAGTCAAATGTCGACCAAACTCCGGCTCAAAGGCCTTTATAGTGATACGACATAAGATTGTGAGTTATTATCTTTTTAATTATATTTTTTATTGACGTTTCTAAATTTATAATAAATATTATTAATAATATATTTCTATACAACAGAATGACAAAGATGGAGAAGAGTGTGATCGGATGAAACTATGGTATCACACTCATTATGATGAAAGTAAAGGTCAATGGACAACTATCGAATGCAAAGAAAAATGGGTGAGTACATAGTTCATTTACAAATATTTTTTAAATGAGACTGTGTTTGTAATTAATTCTTATTAATTCTTACTTTTTTAGGAATTAATGTGTCACGAATTGACACATTCAATAGAACAAGGTCATCCGATAACAGTGAATGAAGTGTATGATAAAGTCTTGGGCACTAGATCAGATTACGTTGTTGGCATGAAAATTGGGCCTCGACCACAAGAGAAGACTTTGATCAGAAAGAGACTTCGAGACGAATTAGAGGAGTCAAAAAAGATTAATGAGGGGTTACAATCTAAAGTCGATGAATTGATCAAAATTTTGGAAGAAATGCAGGATCGATTAACTATCGAAGTCGAACAACAAAAAAAGGTCTTAGAACTTTTATGTGCTACACATAATATTCATTTAGATTAGATAAGTACTCATATTGATATATTAAACACTTATGACATTGTTTATATTAATTACTATATTATGACATGTTTGGGAATTGCAATTAAATATTAAATTGTCTGCACGTATTAAATTCTTGTTATACATGAATAATTATTGAAATTAATGATATATTCAAAATTTTGGAGATTTATTAAATAAATAAATTCCATAAATAATATTGAATAGTTATTAAATAAATAAGATTTATATAATTTATTATTTAAAAATAAGTTTTAAATTAGAATAATAATTAAATTAAAATTATTTTAGGAATATTGAAACAAAATAAAAGAAAAAATTATTAAAATTGAAAATTATTTTTGGATTTAACGAGAAAAGAAATAATATTTAAAATTGAATAATTATTACATCATAATTATTTTTGGATAAATGAAAAAACTCAAATTCAAATTCAAATTTAATAATTATCAAATTTAAATTTATTTTTGGATGAATGAAAAAAATTAATTATTAAAATTGAAAATTTTAAAAAATAATTTATTTTCAGATATTTATAAAAATTAAATTAAATTACTTATAATCCACGTCATTTCTATTTATAAAAATTAAATTAAATTACTTACAATCCGCGTCGTTTCTCCCTAAACGTCATAAATTGTAAGGTTTTTTGCGACATTTATAAAATGTAGCAGATTCGTAACTGTTTTCCTCAACGTTTTTAAAAACGTCGCTAATCAGTTACAATCTAAGACATTTTATTAAAACGTTGCGCATTATCCGAACTTTTCTTGATGTTTTCCAAAACGTAGCGGAATGGTATGGTTTTCTGCGACGTTTTCTGTAAAATGTCGCGAAAACCTTTTCCTTACATAACCTTCGGCGACATTTTTTGTGGCATTTTTTAAACCGTCATTGAAGTCAGGCTATGACGTTTCCTGAAACATCACAAAAGGGTTTATTTTGTTATAGTGTTATTGCAATAATTTTTGTCGAGTTACCTCTCAAATGGATACATCCATTGATATTAAACTAGACTAGCTAGTTTTGCATCATGTGTTAAATGCACAGCTAGATGCTTCATACAGTTAAAGAAGCTTGGAGGAAAAATATCTTCTAACTTGCACAAAATTACTGGAATTTCCTTTTCTAGTTTTTCCATTTCAGCTAACTTAAATTCAGATGATGTTAAACTTTTGAAAGACATACTTAATTTTGTTATTACTTCCCAAACCTTATTTGGTACCAGCTTCCGAAATGCAATTGAAATTAGTCTCTGCATAAACACATGACAATCATGACTTTTCATCCCGAATAATTTATACTTCCTTAGGTCCACACACCTAGCCAATTTTAAAACAAAACCATCAAGAAACTTTATACTTTTCAACCAGTCACACAAAAGCTCCTTTTGTATTTTGTCTAAAGTGTAACATGCTTTCGAATATTTACCGGTATGAAGATCTTTATGTAACTCATTCTTTCTACAAAAAAGTTGCAAATTAGCTCGTGATTTTGCATTATCTTTTGTCATCCCTTCAATGTTCATAATGGTATTGAACAAGTTGTCAAAAATATTTTTCTTAATATGCATCATATCTAGATTATGACGTATCATATTTGTTGGACCCCGATCTTTGAGTGAAAAATTTGAATTATGAAAATGAAATTTAAGGAGTGCTTTGTGTATGTCTTGTATAAGAGATGTCTTAACATTTAAAG
>JANITW010000003.1:3602919-3613879 GCA_027564335.1 Erythroxylum williamsii
AAATTGAAACAAAATAAAAATAAAAATATTTATTACAAATGAAAATTATTAAATTAAATTTATTTTCGGATTAATGAAAAAACTATAATAATAATAATTAAAATTGAATAATTATTCAATTATTATGATTTTCAAATAAATGAAAACAAAGAAAAAATTAAAATTAATATTGAATAATAATTAAATATTAATAATTTTCAGATAAATGAAAAAATAATTATTAAAATTAAAAAATTATTAAAATAAAATTATTTTCGGCAAAATTAAATCAAATAAATTTCTTACAATCCGCGATGTCCAGAAACAAACGTCGCTGATTAGGTTGTTTCTGAGACGTTTTTTAAAAACGTCGTTAAAACTCTAATAATCTGTGATGTTTTCACAAAACGTCGCCAAATATTCTATCTTTTTGTGACGTTTTTTGAAGCGTTACCGAATATCAGGATTTTTCGCGACATTTTATAATTTGATTTTCTTTTCTTTTAAATTGTAAAAAAAATTTATTGACTAAACGTAATTGGCCTTCAACAACATAATTATCATCTCGAATGGGTCTAAATTTCATTTTAAACATTTTAAATAATGACATAAGTCAACTCGAAGTATCCCATTTCAATACAAGTTTTTAAGTACAGATTGATGCTAGAGTATGCAATCTGGACTAGAAGTTTCCCTTTTATCAATATTCAAGATTTGTTCAAAAGTTTTATTCCTATGCTCAAGAAATAGATGACTTAAGAGTTTTCTTGAAGTATTGTCCAATGTAAGTATAACAAAGGAGCACGCATATGTGTGTAGGTGAAGGTTTTGATGTTTTTTCCTGAAAGAATAACAGAAACAATAGCGCACCAAAATTCTGAAACTCAGCCCATAGTCAAGTGGATATTCTGGCTCTTGTCCCTTCGTTTAGGTACATACAACAAAATCAATCTAAGCAAGAAAAGACACGAAAGAGGAAAGTCTAGCATCAAAACCATTGAACTGGGACCAGCAATGTACTGTTTTGGATGCTAAATTTTGTTTACAGTCACTAATCTTCTATATGTCACCGCCCTGCTTGTAAGTAATTTCCAAGTCACTTCACTGTCCAACTTGAAACCTTCCTGACTCTCCTGTAATTTTAGTCTTGAGGATGGCTTGTGTAAAGCTGCTTTGCTTGACTATATTGTGCGTGGCATTGGCAGTAGCTATTGCTACTATTACAGTAAGAGCCGACTCACGAACTTGTGAAAGCGTCCTTCTCAAGTTGGAACCATGCCTCGGTTACGTTGAGGGTGTTAGCTCGGTCCCGTCTCCAAGTTGCTGCAATGGAGTTAAGACCATCATAAATGATGCTAAAACCACAGATGACAGACAAATGACATGCAAGTGCATAAAAGAAGAAGTCAATGAGTTTCCATTTCCTGGTACCATCAGCGTGAATCGCACTGTTCAACTTCCCACAATTTGTGGGATTAACATGCCATACAATATCAGTTCCTCCACTGATTGTAAAAGGTTTGCTTCAGTCCATCATCTAAATATTATGATTAATTGATTATATCTGTATTAGCCAGCCAAAACCCTTGTAGTATCAGAATCTTATTTGTCCTTGGTTGTTTCTGCAGTATCAAATAAGGTAATTCAGAGAACCCTTCGTGCATCAAGCAGGATTTGCAGAAAGAAACTACATGAATGATGGAGGCGAGGCGATTATTCTTAATTTGCTCTTCTGGATTTTTTGTTCTGATGTTCATATTCTATTCCCTTTCTTGTTGTGTCTGTATGTTCCTTCAAAAGCAATAATGGTTAAAAGAATGAATCTTTATCTCTAACTCTCCTCAAGTTCTATGTTGGATGCTTGGTTATGTACTCATTGGTTAAAATAATGATAAGAGCAAAAATAAAACCTTATGCTTTTCTCTTAGTTCTCTTTTCTTTTTGTTATATATGTTTCCCCTTTTATAATGATGTTGTTAAGTGTGGAACTTAAACACAATCTCTTCTAAAATAGAGATTATAGCTTATATGTATGGAAAATGTGTTTATCAACAAAATTATTAAATAGTCATAATAATAATAAGTGATATCTCTCATTAATACTCCAAAATTTGAGTTTAGCTTGATTCGATCGAATAATTTGAAATATTAAAATTTTTAATATTAGACAGTATTATTTAATAATTTTAGTAATATCGGATCAATTCCAAAGTTAATTAGCATCTATATCAAATAACTGAAGTTGCAAAGGAAGGAGAAAGGTAGGAGCCATAGTTTGCTGATCACCCACCAACAGTGATTGTGATAACATTATTATGTATTTATATAGCCTGAAACACCGACTCAGACACAGTAGTTACATTACAAGACTCAAACCCAAATTATAGAACTAAGAAAAAGAAAGTCTCTGATCAGGAGACTCGAGCAGAAATCACCACCCATTTTATTCCTCACTCGATACATAGCCGATCACGACGAAATGGCCGCTCTTCGAACTTCATTTAACACTGCAACCGCAAAAGCAAAGCAAAAAAGAACCAGTCAAATGTTAAGAATTACCTCAAGTATAACATTATTTTTTAGCCAAGGTTTTGGAGTGAATAATCAATCCTAAGACTGAGTTTAAGCATTCATAATGTTGGTGTATAAAGACGCATACGTCTTGCAGTTGGTGGTGGTGCTGATCGGGTAGGGAATGTTAACTTTGCAGATCTTGGGAAGGGCATTTGCGTTCCTGGTGTCAAGTCCCGTGACTCTGCCGGCAGCTTGTTTCAAGCACTCGCAAACTTGTTGACGGTCTGCGGTTGTCCTGGCGGAGCTTTGGACGCTAGTAACACCGCCACAGCAAGCTGCGGGGACCGTGCCACCGTTCTTCAGGAAGTTAATGCACGGAGCCAACTTGCTTGACACAGTATTGCAGGCTATGACCGCCTGCACGGTCACTGGTGCAGCCACCAGCATGCACGCTAGCATCAAGCAGACCAACTTGAGACAAGCCATGTTCCTGACTCTGGTTAAGTGACGGACTACAGAAACAGGCGCTATGTACTGCAAATGAAGATGATACAAGAGTGATTGTCGCTGTATAGGCTAAGCTTATGACGTTTATATAGATGAGAAGGAGAATGTGAACATAGGGAAGGAGGGTTGGTTGGTTGTTGGGGCCAAATTTAATGCGAGGAAGATGGTGTTCTTGTTCATTTCTGTATGTGTTTCAACACGCTTAGTGCTCTTACGAAAGCAAAGAATAAGAGGCTTCAAGCTACGTAATATTATTTGGTTTGAGCATAGCAAAGGGACAAGATAGAGTAAGAATAGTTACTTTCATCTCCTCTGCAATTCTTTAACTGTGTAAAGAAAGATTACAAAAGAGAAATTGCATTAAAAAACGAATTTTATAAATAATAAATTACTTTTATAAATACAATTTCTTTATTAATAATGATAGTCATGAAAAGCTATTAAATCATCATATTGTTGATCCTTGCATCAAAGAAATAAAATATTTACATCAATTTAAATTTTAAAATTTTTTATTATTATGTAACTATACTAAAAATTTTGGTATGCAAATAATTAATAGGCATGAATAGCCATTAAATTCATAAATAATAAATTATTATTTTATATTTAATTTACTGATAATCATGATGTAATACATCTCTTGTCAGGACATATTGTTTTCTCTGGAAAAAAGGAGTATGAATACTTTAAATAATGTGGAAAAGGAAAACTATAAAATATTATATTCTGAGGTCATTCACCAAATAACTGGCATAAGGTTGAGACTGCTAGTGTAAGAAAGTCCAGATGTGCTTATGCATGGAGAGGTCTCCAAGGTAAACACACGTATACATGGTCAAGCTATTCATTTTATTTAGGACATACTCATTTATTTCCAACCTTTCAGAATTTTAATTTAGACATACCAGTGATGTTCTTCTGGTATGCATGCATGTGAAAGCAACCCATAAAGCAAAACTTGATCTGGTAAAAACCATGGCAACCATTAATGAGCTTATGTAGAAGTAGTAGGATCAAAATTGTTGTCTACAGAAAGAATGTTAAATGTACAGCACCTATTTTGACCGTCACGCCTCTCCAAGACATGACAAAACAGTCAATGAATATTATTACCCAGAGTTGCAATGACCAATCTTTCAATTTTCACTACCGTGGAAAAAGTTGACATGGATGCTATCATGCTAATACCATAAGAAAACGCAGTTTAGCCTTCTTCACTGCAATTCATCCGCATGAAAGATTCCTGAGAGATACTGATATGCAGTAAAACCAATTAATCTACGACCTAAGTTCACCGGAGAACACTTCTTGGGCTAGGTTTTGTTAGTGCTTCGAGAAACCTGAACATCCACCTATCCAGCATTCCTGTGAGAGCACCAAAGTTATTACCATAAGGTGTCAGAAAAGATGGAAACAAATTGAGCATATTAATAGCTAGTTGCTGCATACAAATGTTGGCTTGCGAATATCAGTTGAATACCAAATGTTTAGTAATTTAATTTCATTTCATTCACCACGAAAACTGAAGCTCATGCCTTAAACTGCAACCAGGATTGATATGTGTACACTGTTTCCTAGAATCGGTCCGTTGATCCCATACAGAAGGATCAGCAAAAATGTGACTAAGTTTGATGTAATTATTCACCGCCTCAAAGACTAGTAATGCTTGTCCGGTGTAGGATCACCACCCTGCTGCGAACCAAATTTGCTCGAATCTACCCAACTTTTGTCAAATTTAAAGCATACCATCAGAAATTGCGAACTAACCTGTTAAAGCAAATGTGCCACCTAGAACTGCACAAAGACGAGTAATGAAATGGAGGAAACTACGTCGCTCCTCTTTGATTGTTACAGTGATGGGGGATAAATCATACAAGAAGTAAACAGCTGCATAAATAGACAATAATCAAGCAATTAGCAGCCAACCACGGATAAAGCAGGGAAAATGATGTTGGGAGATAATAAATCCAACCTGGCCATGACCTATCAAATTCAGTCATGGGAGTTAAGTACTCGGTGACAGAGAATTGATTTGTAGGCAAAACTTGTTTTGAGAGGTATCGGTATTCAGTTGGAACAATCTGTGAGATATAACGCAAAAATTGCGGTCATTAATGTAGGCCATATCAATCAAGGGTAACCTTCAGTCAAAACCAACAATCTTTCGGATCCTTTGAAGCAAAAATCAACTATGAATATTTATTTACAGGGGAATTTATAATGTAAGAAACTGGAAAATTACCAAACCTCCCCTGGAATTAAGCCATCCTCTGAACTGAACTAGTGATATCCTTATCATCAAATATTATAGACGATAATGGAGGCATAAATGTATCCAACTTAACAGTAAGGTTTGATGAAGGTTGAAAACTTGGTATTTCTATTGCATGACAAGAAGAGAGAGACATGCTATTCAAGAAGGAAATCATTTTAAGGTCAGGCTTTCCAGGAATGGCCATAATTCTGTTTCCTTCAGGAGTTCATAGTTGAAGAGGTTTCACTTTGGCTTAACCATAGAAAACATAGGCTTAACAAACTTATTACATACGGAATACAAGTATCATGCCCCATGTCAAGAGGCAGGTATCATAAATATAGATCTGTTAGAAAAAAAAAAGTAATCTCAGGCTTAACCTTAATATAATATTTGAAAATTCCACTTGTTTGATGCAGAATTCGCACTGTCCCGTCGAGAGGGTTGTGAATTCCCGGATATGTTGGTCCAAAGGATAAATCATTAATAATGTGGCTTACATTTACATGTGTAGCTCCTTCAAAAATCTGTAGGACAAATTGAACAAATCATCTTAATTGACCTGATTTATAAAGTTAATGCACAAGTAATCACAACATATACCATCAAAGATTGTGCCATATGGCTCAAAGGGAAAGGAGGTCAAACGCCTCCTCCTCCCTACCAGGATTTAATCTTGGTGCACTTTATACTTTCCATTATAACAAAAGCAATATGATCCATAGAAAAAAAAAAAAAGAAGAAGAAGCTTACAACATGAACAGAAAAGTAAATAACACAATCAGAGCACTATTGTTCTGACCATTTGGGCAACGAAGATATTTAGACCATGAACTGAGATATGAAAATTCCCAGCAACCCTTTGGACATCTAGAAAACCATACACCTGCAAAAGAAATTAAGCCAACAGATATACCATGTCTTCCATCATTGTTGGATCAATAGCGAGGTTAGCATCAGAAAATAACTGAAGTGTTAAAAGCTTATTACCCGGCATCCTTCTCCATTTGACAATGATTGCTTCACCTTCTTGACAAAAGTTTCAGCATCCTGATCAAAGCCATGAGTATGATGTTTGGAATCACCATCACCATGATGATCTGATCACAGTAATTGATAAACAAAGTCTCAAACAAAACATCTATTGCATTTTAAAAACTTAATGGACTTTAAAAGTATCAAATTTCAATCATCCAAACAAAAATAGAAAAAGAGAAAATGATCGAAAATATGCAAGATAAATCCATGCCCATAGATTCATATAGAATTAATAAACTCTTAAGTGTGTAAAGACGAGGATTATAAAGAAGTTATCTATTAAATTAAATCAGAAGAAAAATGCAGAATTTTTCATAAGCATACCATGTTTATGACCCTCATGCTCCTTTTCCACAAGGTCTGACACATACTCACTGCCAATGACATGACCATGTCTGTCCAGACCAATCTGCAATACTTTTGACCTGGTTAGTTTAACACATAACTATATCCTAGCTTTACATTGGCAAGCAGATGGAAAAAGACAAAATAGGAAAACCTTTTTTTAAAACAACTAGCACTAAAGATGTAAGCATTTAGTTTATGTAAAAGAGGATTAAGATGACATTTCCTTCAGCATTACTATCCCATCATACCCTCTTTGAGAAGAGAACAACATAAATAAGAACAAAAAGCTCCAGAAATCAACGTGCATGGATGAATTACAAAGGGAAACCATGCACAAACTTCATTTAATTTTTTCCATAAAGACATGGATTTTTTCTTTTTTGAAAAATAATAAAGACAAGGAAGTTGATAGAGGTTCCGGGTATCCAAAATATACTTGTTACCAACAACTACGTGTATAAATATATATTTTTGTGTGCATGGGTGTGGGTAACATATAAGTTACAAAAAAATGGCTTCCCTGTGGGCTTGAACAAAAAGGGAAAAAAAAGAAGAAGAAATGGGTAACTAACATCTTCCGACATTTCAAAAGGAGCCAGCAAAGCAAATGAATAGTTTACACTGTGTAGTACTCAAAGCAATTCATCATGCAGAAGTGCTCATCTATTCTTTTAACAAGAAAGAGGAATCTTACTTTCCATACGTTTGTATCAAGATCCACTTCGTGCTTTCCCGACAGGTCAATAGCATCCACACTTAAGACTACATTTATTAATTCATAAGTGGACAAAATAAATAACTGAAAACAAATAAACAAGCACTGCATCATCATGAAAGGTGGGATGAACAAAGGATCGAAATTAAAACTTGAAGTTAGTTGAAAAGAATGGCTAACCATCACATGGTAATGATGGAAATGTCATATTTATATGAATTGGAAGAGTATCTCCTCGTTTCACGTCTACAGCCATCTAGAAAACACAAGCAACTTCAGTTCATATACATACTTTTTAGGCATAACTGATAGAATATGCTGAATTTATATATAAGCTTAGATATGCAATCACAAGACCAACAAAGCTATGGTGTATCCATATTCTGTTTACAAAGTCTGATCAAGCAAGGTACCACCAACCAATATTATGTCATGAGAGATATAGGCATATCCAATTGTAAGGTGAACATGTATCCTGGATGGTTCTACATCAACTAGGCTTTGGACAGCATTATTAGGAAGTCAAACCCAAATGATAGAAATCATTTACCTATAACCAGTACTTTACATCTTATATAGTTATGTCATCTCCTAACATATAGATTCCATAGATTATGAGTTATACTTGAATCAAGCTTGTAAGAATGTTTGTGATACGTAATTGCTTCTCAAATAGTATAATAAAAATCTGCTGCCCTAAAAGAGCAACAGAAAACATTTATCTGTTTTACAGTAGTATAATAACAATCTGCGGCCCTAAAAGAGCAGCAGAAGCCATAAATAAAATTTTACTTCCAGTTGTCACCATTTAGCTAGAAAATGAAAAGGCAAGAATTCTAAGAAAATCACAGAGTAATAACATTTCTCATTCCAACTACAGTGTTTTACAGCCTACAAGGAGTGTGTTTAATTAATAAACAATTAAATATAATAAATTTGCCAGATTGATTTCTGAAGCCTCATTTGTATCATTTTTCTTAGGATGCTAAATTCTGCAGGTTTCACTTTTCATAGCTAGTCGATCTCAATCAGAAAAGTACATAGGCAACAAAGGGATAAAGATTCAACACCAACCTGATGAACAGTGTATGTGCTAAGATAATATGTCAGCTCGTGAAAGAACAGCGTAGCCATTATCACCAGGCCAACTACGGAGACTAAAGGAAATGGGAAAAATCCAACGAAATGTTTAACAGTTAGATACGAATAAAATTGCAGTCAATATAAAAGTACTAGCTTGGAAGCTTTCAGCTAATCCAGACGTATAAACAATGCTAGTGCATGGGTTCTTCAACCGAAAGTTGAAAAGAAAAAACTTATAGCTTTAAGTTATAAAACAAAATATAAAAGAGGGAAGAGGGAAAAGAGAAAAGTTGCATTACCAAGAGCACCAGATCGTGTTTTCTGCAGCAAGTGCTCCTCTGCGCGAGGAAAAGCATCCAGGCTCTTTACTGCCTGTTTCAGTCCCATCTTTCACTTACCACACAAAATGAACAATCAAATTAACCACTCACCTGCAACAAAATCAAACCATCCCCAATTACAATTTCATCACCAAAAGCAAAGAACATAATTAAATCCCTCAAAATCAAACCCTTTCTAATGATCTCACATCCCACCAAAACACTGCAAGCAATTAACGCAATCACACTAGAAACGTTATGAAAGAATTTATCTACCCAACTGAGGTCGATCAAAGGAATTGCATTTGACGGAAAGAACAAATCTTTTTATCTTTTTATTTTCAACAAACAGTGAAATCATACGTAGATCAAGCAAGAGAAATTTCTACATAGAGGAAAAAAGAAGAAAGAGAAAGATTCGAAATACAAGGGAAGAAGAAAGTTACCGGAAAGAGCGGACGAGAGAGACGGACGGGGGGACAGAGTTGACGACGCCGTCGTCGTTCTTACAGTTGTCTACGGAATGGACTTAATATAGTTCAAGTGCGGCCGTCCTCATAGCCTTAGAATGAGGACTAGTTAATAAATTAAAGATACTATAAATTTTTTGGAGAAAAAAAAATTAGCAAATTGACTTTACATCAAATTTTGATTGGTCTTTCAAATAATAATTATAGTATCAATGTTTTATGAATATAATTATAAATCTGCATATTATAGTTTTTAAAATATTAGAGTATTGTAACTTAACTCTTCAATTTTTTATCATAATAGATAAATTGCAAATTATTAATAACTTTATTTTTAAATATTTATTTAATATGTATAATTTAAATCAGGCAATTTTATTAGTATAAATTATATAATTTATAAATAGCATGCTAATACGTTTTCTATGTACCTTAAAAAATTTAAACTTTTAAAAATAATAAATAAAAATGTCAATGCTTTATGAATTTAATTTATAATTTTGTATATTATAAATTTTAAAATATTTAAGGATTAAAAATAAAAAATTAAGATTCAATTATTATGCCTAATGTCACAATTTGCAATGGAAATGCTTTCCATTATACTAGTAAAAAACGTAAAATAAAAAAAGAATGGAAATTTTTACTTTAAAATAAGAAAAAAAATTAATTAATCTTTTAATTTTAGCATATAGTCTTCTAACTTTTATTTTTTGTAAATTTAATTTTTAAACTTTGTAAAATATTTTTTAAAACCTTCGATAAATTAATTTATACTACATGTCCAATTGTTATGTTGCTAAATTGAGTATAACGAAGAAAATTAAGAACAATTTTGTATTTTTGTCATAAAAAGTCTCAAATTCGTTCTTTAATTTTAAGGTGAGATGCATGTAAATAAATTTGACACAAAATTTAACTTTATTTAAGGTGGTGAGGGACAAGAACCCAGCCTTGCCTACACTAGATCTGGTTTGTACTATGCTTGTGAGGAAGAAACTTGACCGGACTCTCGTGAAAACCATATGGTTAAATCATTTTCCTTCCTCATTTGTTTACGTTGGTGAGAGCTTGATGTTGTCTCAAAGAAAGTCAGAAATTGAAACTTCTTTCGGTGATTATTGACTCAACAATGGTGATTTGAAAGAGTTGATGCAGCTAACTTTGACATTCATCCATGGAATTCTCTATAAAAGAGAATCAAATGAAGGACAAGAAGAGAGCACAAGGAGAACATAAGAGTTCTGGTGTAAGAGAGAGAGGAGAAGTTATGAGAGAGAGAAAAATTTTCCAGAAGTAAGAGAGAGAGGAATAGTGAGAGGGAGAGAGAAAAGAAAATTCTATTTATATTTTTTGTTTCTCTTTTCTAGTAGTAGTGTGTGAGTTTGGATTATTTTGGGTCTTTTAAGAAATTGAGTAACAAACATTATTGTATGCTCTCATTGATTATAGTGAAATATTCAGTCGTCTTCAAACTGGATGTAGACATTGCCGAACTAGTATAAAAATCTTAGTGTTCTTGTTATTGTTTTATTTTTCACTCCAAAATTTATTAATGTTTCCGCACAAGTGGTATCAGAGCTCCAGTTTTTTCGACTGGGGTGTTGTAGAAGTGAAAATGTATTGGAGCTACAGCACCGGTGAACAGTGTCAATAAATAGTACGGGTGAATAGTGTTGTTAAATAGTACGGGTGAACAATGTCGGTGAACAGTACGAGTGACTAGTAT
>JANITW010000003.1:3621254-3635260 GCA_027564335.1 Erythroxylum williamsii
ATTAACTCTCATTATTTAAGTTCTTAGTAGTTTACATATCCATTTGATAACACATATATCTCTTCCTCGAAAAACGATCAAGGAGATGAATAGAATTATGAAGGCATTCCTATGATCTGGTATAATTGATAATTCTAGTAAAGCTAGAATTAAATGGAGTGATGTTACTGTATCGAAAAGGAAGGGAGAGATTGATATCCCGTATCATTCCTATCTCCACAATGCAAAAGGTTATGATGTGCAAGAGGTTATAGAGACTGTACGCCGACAAAAATACATTATGGATCAAATGGGTACATGAACACTATCTGAAACATACAAACTTCTGGCTGCTGGACTGCTCTAGAGCTGGGTCACCTATTTTTAAGCAAATGATGATGTTGACAGAGCTTATTTATCAACATAAAATTGGCAATGGAGATAGGACTTAGATTTAGTATGACACATGGCTTGACATAAGCCCTTTAGCTTACCAACCATACTTTCAGCACTTAAGGAACATATTGCCTTTAAACTCTCAAGTTTCATCTTTGATTTTCAATGGTGAATGGTGAACGGTATCGGGATTTTAGAGAATTCCATAATATGCTAAATCACCTTCCATGTCTGAATGATCTTCAGAATGCTGATGTCTTTTCTTGGTCTCTAAACAGGAATGGTAATTTCTCTAATCACTTTTACTATCAATTATTTACAGATATTTTACCTGATGTGTCATGGTTTGATCTCCTTTAGGGAAAGGTAGTGTGTCCAAGGGCTTCTTTCATCTCTTAGTTGGCTCAGGAATAGAAGCAAGGGCTTCTTTCATCTCTAATTGGTTGGCAATCAAAAATAGACTTCAAACTAAGAGCCAGTGCTATGGCAATACTAATACAACTTGTTTATTGTGTACTATTGTTGTTGAGAACATGGATCGTTTGTTGTTCCAATGTTCCTATACTAAGGTTATCTAGAGTAGAATCTTTCACATGTTACCTTATAATTTTTGTGGTTATAATTAGAAGCAAATATTACCTTGGATCGTTGACAATTCAGCATGGAGGAAACCCAACAGTCCTCTCTTCAAAGCAATATTTACAATTCTCACATATATCATATGGAAAGAGCGGAACACGATCCTTTCTTCAAAGCAATATTTATGATTCTCATATATATCATATGGAAAGAGCGGAACAGTAAACGATTTACTGATAAGAAGATAAAGAAATACCAGTTGACTGATAGAGTTTTCAATAGTATCAGAGTTTGCATCTATGCTAAACAGTTGTAGGAACTTTTGACTACGGATATGAAGAGTAGGTGGGGCTTGTAATTTGTATATTTTCATATTAAGGCTATTTTTCTAGCTTTGCTGTGTGTAACTAGTTCTCCTTAAGAGCAAAGGCAAACAACGTTGAACTCATTGTAATGTGATATTAATTTCATCTATATAATACTTTATTCATTTTTTTAAAAAAAAGACTATATTATTAACTATTTAAATTAAATTAATTTGATTTTAAATTATTAATTTATTAGATAATATTTTAAAAATTGTAATTTAAAAATCATTACGTACACTTAAAATTTTATTTGATATGCAGTACAAATTTCTCCAATATTAAAACGAAAAGGACAATTTTAAGAAGCAAACTCATTTATTTCGATATTTTGAAAACTGTATTATTCAGGAATTAACTCATTCTCCAAAATTGCTTCAGAATCAACAACATTAAATGTACCTATCAAACTATTTCTTCTGAATGTCCTCCTGCAATATAACGTTAGTTCCATAATCAACATCAGCAAATTCTATCTATCTCTCATTCTTCATCTATCTTCTCTTTCCATTCTAGGGATTATTGTTGTTGCCTGCTTCCCTGCGCATCCTTCGCTCTTCTTCTCTTCTGTACCTTATGCCACAAGCATTACACAGTGTCTGAAAGTGAAACACACAAACAACAAATCATATTTAACATAGTAAGCAATAAGCATATTAAGGTGTTAGGGTTCTTTATAATTAATGAGACTATGGGGAACAACTTTTAAATCATAGGGGAAGAAAAGAGAACTTTCACTTATCCGTTTTCTTTCAACATGAAATTGTAAAATAAAATAACATCAAAATCATAGAATTCCTCACCAAGCACAGGATCATACCAAAGTAATTGAAATTAAGCAAACTTTTGAAGCAAAATATAAAAATAAAATTGAATCATACATACCCTAGGGCCATGGGGGCCTCTACGCCACATAGGAGTTTGAAAAGTGGTGCAGTTGCAGAGGGTGCATCGCCTGTTGGGATCATTGTATAGATACTCTTCACTTATTCCTCCACCTGGACGTAAACCAACGGAGGCTCCGGTCACAAGATCGCCGACGATGTTTCTTGTGGCATAACCGAGAAGGGCACCATTGTTGTTCACGTTTGGCATCAGAGGGACTAAGTTACCATGGTAATAAATGGGGTTGTTCTGATTGGGAACAGGAACTCCCACCATAAAGCCTGCGGTGACTGTATTCATCCCATTGGGGTTCATGTTAAAATGGGGCACAGTTCTCATCCCTTCTACAGTAATTCTTCCCGCAGCCTGGTTCGGACATACCCCTCTAACCATTCCATGGAGGTTTGTGCTATGATTAGATGCCATATTTGTTGGTTCATTGTAGACAACTTCCTGTTCAAGCAAGTAGCTGTCTTGCTATGATTTGTGCGACAAAGCATATATCTTCTAAAGAATTGAAGATTTTAAAATTCTTTAAACTAGAATTGAGGGAATACATTGTGTGTCATACAATTGTTCTTTTAGAAGATATATACGAGCTAAATTTATCTAAAATATAAATTCTAAAAGTTGAGGGAATAATAAATAAAAATGTCGATTTTAATTTATATTCAATTTTTATAATATTTTTGTGATTTATCTTTTAAAAAATATTCAAACTCACTCTTAACTCAAATAAACCTATCACTTTCAAAATTATTGAACTATTAAATTATTTAATAAGATAAGTAAATTAGAACAAATTCAAACCTAAACATAAATATTGTCTTTCACTTTACCTTATATCTTTGTTTCAAGATAGACTCTTCGTTTCTTTCATTTCTCTGTTTTTTTTTCAGTTGTAGTTACTTCTTCTTCTTCTTTTTAGTTGTACCGGGTATATGTCAAGTTTGAATTTTCTGAATTTTATTTTTTAAAATTTATTTAGGGAGTTGGTGTTTTTGCCATTTAATATATAGCATTTTTTATCTTAGTATTTAGCTGAACATTTTTTTACTTAACTTAAATATTTTCTTACAATACCTTGTTTGATTTATTTATTTAGTTTTCTTCTTTCTTGTTTGGATACTTATTTACTTTTTTATTTTTATTTTTATTCTTTAACTTGTTCTACATTTATTGTATTACTTATTTTTATATTTTTATTTATACATGTTTATTTATTTATTTGCATTTTATTGTATCTTTTATGCTTATTTTGATTTTATGTTTATTTTTAATTATTATTACTTATTATTTCAATATATATATGTAGGTGTGAGTGTATACTTAATATATGCACACATACATATATATACACATATATATAATTTATCGAAAACAAACTTTTTATTATATAAGAATAAAGTTATATATTACTGAACATTTTCAAACTCTGTATATCATAGCAGCACTTTCACATAAATGTTGTTGTTTGCTTAATGCTTTTGCATTTTAATACCACATTTATTTATTTTTGCATTTTAAACTTAGATATTATGCATTAGCGTTCCTTCCTTAACCACTTGCTCCTAAGGATTACTGTATACTTAAAACAATGCAGCAATGCATTAGTAGTTAGAACCAATGAGTCTAACATACTATATTTTTTTATTTTTTTCCCTCTCTTTTCTCTTTTTTTTTGGGATTTTGTTAGCATAATGACTCTATTATCAAATAAGATACCTACTGTATTAGGAACTCTAACTAACGAGTCCAGTATACTATTTATCGTTTCTCGAATAGCGTGTTTGGTAACAACTGTCTAATCAAGTATCACAACTATATAATATTAATACTTCTCAATAATGATTCGTATTACCAAGTTTTAGTACTCCCTACGCCGCTTCTTTGGTAAGTCAGGTCCACAATAAAATGACACAACAAAACCACAAGTCTTCTGTATCAAGATGAATAAAATTTAAATAATTGGTAAAAAATGAGAAAATTGTGAAATTGTTCATCAAAAGAAATGGTATATATATATTTGATGTCATAATAAGTATATATTGAAAATTCTAATCATTAATCCACCACATGCATTCAATAAATATGCCTAGATATCATAGAAGTGAAGCAAAAAAATAAAAACCAGAAACAAATACGAATTAACATGCATATATCTGTATATATATATACCTGAGGTTGGGAATCAAGAAGAAGGGTTTGATTGATAGCAGGATGATGATGATCAGTGGTGACATTGAGGATAGAGTTAGCATTTTGTCTTGCAAGTTGGTTATCTTCAAATGGAGCATTACTTTGATATGGTAATCCCAAAGTAAGAGTCAGGTCCACTGTAATACTCTGATAGCTTCCAGCATTCGATTGATTGTCTCCTTGATCCGATCGTTCAGAGGCCATAGATGATAAACAAACTATTTTCAGCTATATATCCATGTTAAACCAAAATTGATGTTAGTTTTTAGATTTAATAATAATCATTAGGAAATAAAATTATCCAAAAAAATTACACTAGAGATTGCGAATTCTGAAAGAGAAAGTGTTGTTTTCCTCCTTCAATTGCGACCTGCTTATAAAGAATTGTTAAACAAAGTAGAAATAGAAGTCATCGTTGAAGAAAATGATGATATATAAAAGCAAACAACTGCATATTGTTAGATTCATGAGTTTGTATATATAGGGTTTTAACAGAAAAAGTTCAGATTAATTACGTAACAATTGAGAACACTAACTAGAAAAGAAAAGGTGGAGAGATTGCCAAGAACAGAAGATAAAAACAAAGAAACCAAACCAAAAAAAAAAGAGAGCACTCTAAACTAAACTAAATGAATCGGGTAAGACATGTATTTATGTATAGGAATTTCGAAGTAACACCATTTAAGAAGAAAGGAACAATCGTACGGAATCATATAAAAAGCATTACAGAAGCTCACTCTTCTGTGACAGAGAAAATAAAACAAAACTGAAATTAAGAAGGTTTAAATTATGCATTTTAACAAACTATAGATATGAAGAGAAGAAATAAACCAACGTCTTACTCTCACACTAACAAGAAAAATTGGAAAGAGGAAAGATATTGAAGATTAGGTATGGAGGCACTCACCATAGGCAAGAGACAATAATTCTTGCAATGAGAAAGGGCTACTGCTGGTAATTGTATGATGCGAGTTGCAATAAGAGCTCCTGTGTATATGGTGCTTTCAACGTGGTGATGTTTGTATGGAAGGTATACAATTTAAAGCAATTCATTTCACCACATTTTGTTGCCCAAAATAAAATTTTGTAATACCGAATTTTATTTCAAATGTCTTTCAAAAGCATTTATTAACTTTTCATTTGATGATTTCTAGTTAATCAAATACCAAATGAAAGAAACCAAACACAGAGACAAAAAGGAGTAAAAAACAAATGTTATTTCATTTTTTGGTCAACAGATTTGAGACATAGGCCTAGTCACATTACTAGATTTAGGGTATTTGATAAATGTATATAGGAAATTTTGATAATCATTTTTGTTGATCAAGATCTAATGATTGAATTAGTGATTTTTGATCTTAGATCGAATTAGTGATTTTTTTCTTCAGTAACAAAAATTATGTGATTGCAGATCAAACTATTAATTTATTTAAATAAAATTTAAAATAGATAACCAAAAAATAAAAGTTAATTTTTTTATATTTGATTTAATAAGTTTAATGTATGTTTAAGTTAATTAGTTTTCAATTAGTTCAGGTAAATTGTTGTTTAATTATGACCCACTGACAAAGTCAATTGAACTTTAGTGATTAAGATTAAATTTGATTTTTATTTAAAATTGGTATTAAATTTATTGAAAAATAATTTTGATTTTTTGAAAATTTTGCTCTTTGTCAAAATTATTATTTAAAATTTAGCTCTTTTTTTCTTTTTTTTTTGGGGTCTAACTCAGGACCTAGACTTGAGGGTGATGAGTAGATCTGTGATCACCTCTTTTTTTCATTAGGCCTAGAACATACTTATATTTGTCTACATAACTTGTTTGCGAGCAAACCGGCCACATCTGAACAAGAGACTCGATTTTAATAACTTAACCATTCAGATAAGTATGCAATGAAAAAGAAAAAGTGCGAAAAAGAAGTCAGTTTATTCTATTTAATGTCAATTCATATTTAAACTAAGTGTATATATCACAACTGAAATTTAATAATATTGATGATAAAATATAATTATGTACTAATTAAAGATCATGCTTTTACAAAAAGTTTTTAAAAAATTTAGTATATACCCTGAATTCGATTTTCTTGAAAAGTTTGCTTGAAATTTTTTTTAAGATATCCGTATTGAAGTTCTTAATTAGTTAAAAGACTATTTATTTTAGATTTCTTATTTTGTATTAAAATAATAATAAAAAGATTACTTGAATACCATCTAATAATTATAAGCTCTTTAATAGTAGTTTTTCTACATTACTTAGACAAGAAAAAATATGATATAACTTTTTGAAATTTCTAACATCACTAGTTAAGAATAGTGAAAAACATATTTAATTTTGTACAAAATATATTTTAGTATAAAAGACGAATATGACTTTCCTTAATTTTAGAAAAATGTCTAATTTTTAGAAATCATGATTTTTATGTGGTTTGTAATTAGAAAAACTACTCTTAGGTTTTCATTACGAAATAATAGTAGAATATATGTGACATGAAAAATACAAGTCAACCAATTAAATGTTTCCAACTCAGCTCTTAAACATCATTTGAACTAATTAAACTCAACTCAAACTAATAATTTAAGATAACTAAAATAGATTATTGATTTTATCCAATTTTAATTAGTTTGAGTAGAGTTTAAGAATTAATTTGAGATGTCGTGTGACTAGCTAATGTTTAATTGATATACTTGTAATGTTAATACTACATATATTTTACCATTGTTTTTTTATGAAAATTTAAGAGAATTTTTTTAAAAAAATAAAAATTGTAAAAAATTTCTTGATAAAGTTAAAGATTGGAAGTACTTACGTTTACCTTATATCTTAAATTTTGATTTATCATATTTTAGTTTCTTATTATTGAGTAAAACTTAAATCAAGATGAAGAGATGTTAAAAATCGATGAACAGAGGATGGACATAAACATTATTTTTCCAGAAAAAATATGTACAATAAAGGATGAATGTGAACAGTAAATTTTCATAAATGAGAGAGTGATGATAAGTTTAATGAATATTCTGTCCTTTTATTCTTTATGAAAAACAAGTATATATATATACAAAAGTTTGTTATAGTTTACAACATAACTTTTATTTTAAAACAAGGACAAAACTAATTATTGTTTATTATTTGATAGCTCACGTAATTGTCTTCTTCTTCCTTCTTGCTTCAGACGTACATTTATGTTTTCCTTTTCACACTCCCCCTCAAGTTAAGCATGAATATTGATCATGTTCATCTTGGTAATTAAAAATATGAGCTGAGAAAAATTGAGAGCCTTTGTGTGGATGTTTGTGATATGCTCTTTAGTTGTCACATATTCAATTTTTACAATTCGGCCTTTTCTCTAATAAAATAACAATCTATTTCAAAGTACTTCGTTCTCTCAGGATGTACAAGGTTTTTACATATCTGCATAACTAATTGATTATCACAATACATTATGATTGTCCCTTCATACTTCAACTTGAAATCTTCAAGTAAATTATTAATCCAAAGCACTTCACAATATGTAAGAGTTATGACTCTATACTGAACTTCAGCTGAGCTTTAAGCCACTATTGATTGTTTCTTAGCTTTCGAGCTAATCGTAGCTTCTCCATACATTATTACACTAAAGTCATATATAGATCTTCTTGTGTCTAAACAAGTTACCCAATCACTATCTATGAAGCATTCTAGCAGTGTATGTCCTTTAACATTTAGGACAATTCCCTATCTTGGTGTTCCTTTCAAGTATCTAACCACTTTCAAAGCCACTTGCCAATGTATCTTAGGCGATTTGCTCATGAATTAGGACAGGATATGAGCTGAATAATTAAGGTGAGGTATATCAATTTTTCAACAAGCTTTCTTTAGGTTGTTGGATTATCCAAGAAATCCTTTCTCATTTGTCTCAATCTATGACTCGACTCAATAGGTATTGAACTTTTTTTTGCACTTAACAGTCAGCATTGTTCCAAAAGATCTAAGGTATATTTCCTTTGACACAAAACTATCCCTTTTTTTTATCTTACTATTTCAACTCCAAGGAAGAACTTAGGTTGTCCTAAGTTTTTTAATTTGAACTTTGTACTGATGAAATTGAGAACTTTATTAATTCCTTCTTGCATTTTGCATCCAATTAGAATATCTTCTAAATAAACTAATAGTGATACTAGACCATTAGATGAAGACAATTTAGTGAATAGGGAGTAATCTGACCTGGATTGAAAGAAACCAAACTCAAGGAGAGCTTCAGTGAATTTAGAGTTCCACTATCTAGGTGCCTGCTTAAGTATGTAAAGTGATTTTTTTAGTTTGCATACTATACGATCATTGGTCCCTGCTTCTCCCCCTTCACTTCATAGCCATAAGGTAATTCCATATGCACGTCTTCAAGTAATTCACCATTTAAAAATGCATTGTTGATGTCAAGTCACTGCAAATTCCAATTATGTTTTGCAAGTAGAGTGAAGAGTAGTCATACGATAGTTTGTTTAACAACTAGACTAAAGGTTTTGTTGTAATCAAAGCTACCTGTTAAGATACATGTTATATATCTAAATAATTAATTTTGGCATTATTTATTAATTGGACGTATAAGATATTAATTAGATAATGACTTGGTTCAAAAGCTATATGGATAATCTTGTAGTTGTGATAGAATCCTATCTTGGATTGAAGTCTATTATCATGTTGGTAATTGAATTGTGTTTTAGGTGGATTTGTGGATTTTATAGATAGAAGCAAATAAAGTAACTTGGATGTTGTTTTGTTGTGTGGCTGAAATAGAATTCTCCTTGTTTGAGTGCATGTGCACATCTCTATCTAGAGCTTAAGCAAATCTATTGTAAGCGTGGAATTACGACGGTGCATGGTGTGTTAATTATTATCGAAAAAATACAGCTGCATGTGCATTTTTTTTATGACAGTGGAGTTCAAAAGTTGTGTGGGTGTTCTTGCTTATAGTTGAGGAGTGCAGTGGATGTGGGTGTTCTTCAAAAAGAAAATAGTGCAGTGGATCTGGGTGTTCTTGAAAAAGAAAATAGTGCAATGGATGCGGGTGTTCTTAAAAGAAAAATAGTGCAGTGGTTGTGCATAAATTGAAGTACACAGTAGGTGTTCTTGAAAGAAAAAAGAGTGTAGTGGGTGTGCATAAATTGAAGTGTGCAGTGGGTGAGTGAACATGCGTTGATGTCACAGACGTTTTTCATATTTGGAGTGAATTAAAGTGAATCTTTAGGTTTCATGAAGTGTTGCCGTATCGTCTACAGTGAAGTGGGCACTGGTTATTAAATTGAAGAAACACCGCGACATATTTTTGTGAAGAAAAAGTTGGCTATGGTGCAAAGTTTCAGCTAGATTATTTCAATAAGATAAAAACTATAGGGAAGTCTTTCTTTTGTCTCAAGTATATTGTTGTTCAATTCTTAGTTGATTAAATATTTAATTGTTGTTTAATTAAAAGTAGTTTAGAAAAATCCTCTATTGAGATTAGTATGAGGCGGTCGTACTATTGGGTGTGAAATTCTTTCATGAGAAGTGAGATTGAGAGATAGAGTCAAAGGTTGAGTGGTATCGGCTCAGTAAAGCATTGGGTAAATATATTGTAATTTAGTGAAATGAATCAAAAATTTTCGAAACTACTACCCCCTTTGGCTTTTCAATTGGTATCAGAGAAAGGTCACCGATGAAAAACTTAGTAGAAAGTTGGTACAAATCCTAATTTTGCAAATATAGCTATAAGAGAAGGAGTATCAATCACTAGACTACCACTGTTAGACGACTTTAACTATCCTACATGGAAATCATGGATGAGAGTCTTCATCCAAGCTTAGGATACAAAAGCTTGGCATTCAGTAGTACATGGGTGAATGTATTAGACTATTACTGATAATAAAAGAGAGACAGTTCAAAAAGATTCATCCGAATGGACAAGAGCCAAAGAAGAAAGTGTACTTGAAAATTCACAAGCAATGCATGCGATATCCAGCGTTGTCGATGAAGGATGCTTCTCAATGATATCAGCCTATGAATCAGCTAAAGAAGCGTGAGATACTTTCCAGACTATTCATAAAGGGTCAAAATCTATTATAGCATCAAAACTACAAATGTTAGTGTACAGTTTAAAGAACTGAAGATAGATAAGAATGAGACTATTGGGGACTTTAATGAAAGATTGCGAGATATAGCAAATCAGGTACAACAACTTCGGAAGAAATATTCTAATATGATACTAGTCAAGAAGACGTTGAGATCATTACCTCCAAGATTTGTTTCGAAAATTGCAGCAATCGAGGAGACTCATGACATCAATGATTTGTCATTGGAGAAGGTAATTGGATTTTTTACAAATTTTGAAATGAATTTTTTGAGGGACAATCGAGAGAAGAAGAAAGGATTAGCATTGCAAGCCAAGATTGGTAAGGTCATGAATGACATAGAAGATAAATCCGACGAGAAGGAGGAGGTAGAGCTATTAACTTGAGAATTCAATAAGTGGCTGAAGAGAGTGAAAAAAGACAGCCCCGAGTTTAGACAAAAAGGTAGGAGCTCATTTAACAACAATTTCAAACAACAAACCAATACTCAAATGGAAGAAAGAAAGGTAAAGAGAATTCAATGCCATGAGTGTCAAAGCTTCGGACATGTTCCAGCAGATTGTGCTAATACTATGAAGAAGAGAAGAGGAAAATGCTATGCTAGCATTTGAGTGATAACGAATTTGAAAGTGAAGAAAAAGTTCTGAATAGTGATGCGTTAGTTACTTTGTACAACAAAATTCCAGTTACTTGTTTAACAGTAATCGAGAAGGAAGTAACTGAAGACGAAAAAGTGAATAAATCAGGAAATTTTAGGAAAAAAAGCAAATGATTCAGTTTAAAGCTCAATTTTAGATTATGACAGTGATAAAAGTGGGTCAAGTGATAAAAAGGATACAATTTATAAGGCTTACGAATTAATGTATAAAAAATGGGTGAAAATATGTAGAAAGAATGAAATATTGAAGGAAGAGAATCTTTCCATGAAGAACATCATACAAGAGTTAGAAAATAATTTAATGTTGATGTTGGATGAGCTTGGTGAAGCTAGAATGAAATTGGTAAGTACTGAAAAGGGATTGAGAATATTGAATGGAGGCACAAAAAAACTAGAAAAGTTAATAAAAATTGGTAAGGTTAAAGGAAATCTTCAAGGCATTGGCTATAAAAATGAATGCTCTAAAGTGAATAAGGAGAAAAATAATATGTCCAGATCTGTTCAAGAAGAAGAAACATCAAGAAAGAATCAAAGATTTGTACCGACGTGTCATTTTTGCAGAGTTATCAGGCACATAAGGTCGAGATGCTACAAGATGTTACAAATGATGTATCAAAGAGGTCAAAAACGAAAATCTAGATACTCTCTATTAAATTTCCAGCAGCATCCCATGGTATCAAAGCAAACTTGGATTAGAAAGGATCAAGTACAAGCACAAAAATGTAGTGAAGAAAAAATAAGGAAATGTACAGATTCACAAGTATGCTGAAAAGCAATAAGATGTTAAAGGAGTACTAGGTTGAAGCTATAAGCTATTCAGTATATCTATCTAATAGGAGTGTTTCTAAAAAGTCTTTCCAAAATTACTCCAATAGAAGCATATAATAGAAGAAAACTAAGTGTAAAGCACCTAAGAGTCTTTTCAAAGTATAGTTTATGCCCACATTTCGAATGAATGGCACCCTAAACTTGATGATAAAATCAAAAGCTAGTTTCCATTAGCTATGACATGGTATATAAAGGTTACAAGCTTTATATTTTGCTTAATGGACAGATTATTGTGAGTAGAGATATTGATTTTGACGAGGAATTTTTATAATATTGGATTATTAAAGAGAATGAAGACTATAATTTCAAGTTCTAAACAAGAAGCCCAATGCTACCAAAATATGGAAGAAATTTATAAGGTCATTGAAAAACAAAATGATTAATTTAACCTCCTTTATCTGTTTGTTGATTATGAGCCTTTATCTCAATGTATACAAACGACCTCTCTGACAATTTTTATTAATGGAATTCTGACAAAGACATTTAAGACTCAAAGAGGGATAAGGCAAGGGGATCCCCTTTCCCCTTACTTATTCACACTGGCAATGGAGGGCTTATCAAGTTACTAACCCAATTGGTGCGATGCAATGGGCTTTTTCAGTACCATTACAAATGCAAAGACTTAAACCTGTCTCATCTTATGTATACAGATGACGTGATACTTCTGTGCAAGGTTGAGTCGTAGGTGTTAGTGATGATGATGAACTTCATGAACACTTTTTCTCGTTGGTCAGGTTCGCAAATGAACATTCAAAAGAGTGTCATTTATATGTCCTCATACGTAAGCAATCGGGAAGAGCTTAGCAATTTGGTAGGGTTATCTCTCCAAAGCACACTGTTCAGGTATTTGGGAGTACCAATCACCTCAGGTAAGCCTCGGTTTTCTGACTTCATGCCTTTGCTGGAAAATTTAAAGAGTAGAATTAATGCATGGCAGAATCGATTTATCTCCTTTGCAACCAAAGTTAGCCTTATTGTATCTGTCTTCAATAGTATGAATGTGCCCTGGACAGCCCATGTCGTAATTTCGAAGAAAGTGATTAAAGAAATAGAGAGGATTTTCAAAGCGTTCTTATGGACTAGTAATCATTAAAAGTATAAGGGTGCAAAAGTTAAGTGGAGTGAGGTTGTCATTTCAAAGAAGCGAGGGGGATTGGGCATAATTTCATTCAATTTAATGCAAAGATGTCTGCTTATGAAGAGAATTTGGCATTATTTGTTGATAAAGAGGCGATGTGGGTCAAATAAGTGCAGGTTTACCACCTTAACGGGCAAAGTTTTCGGCATCTTCAATTGAGGCACGATTACTCCTAGATATTTAAAAGTCTCCTGTAGGTGAGGGAATTGATTTGTCCTGCTACTAGGAATAGAATTTAGAGCGGTGAGGATACATTTTTCTGGTTTGATAATTGGCATGAGAAGAGTACTCTCTGGATATAAAATGAACTAATAGGGGTCAGGAACCGAATTCCTAAGGCAGCCTCACTTGCTTGGGTTGTACAAGAGGGAGGTCGCTTGTTTAGGTGCAGATTTAGACATATTATCGACAACTATATGAACGGAATTATACTGAGCAATACTCCAGACAAGATGATTTAGGCAGCAACCTAAAATGGCATTTTCGCAACCTCTTCAACACACAACATTGGGAGAGAGTCGAAGGAATAGGTACCTTGGGTTTAACTAGTTTGGAAACAGGTATTATGCCCTAAATCTACTTCTTCTTGTGGCTAACTATTAAAAATAGATTGAGAACTAAGGACAAGTGGTTTGGTACATTCGACCCCATTTGTATGTTGTGTAATCTAGTAAATGAAAGTAGAAACCACTTGTTTTTTGAATGTGAGTGTACCAAAGTGGTGTGGAGTCGAATTTTGCATTTGATAGGCACTCTGAATTCTGTATATGATTGGAATGATGTGCTGGAAGAGGTTATACAAAAAACCAAAAAAGGGAGGCTGGACGGTTTCATTATTAAGGCCTAGTTTCAGATGGTACTTTATCACATATGGAGGGAGAGGAACAGACGGCTTTAC
>JANITW010000003.1:3723308-3734565 GCA_027564335.1 Erythroxylum williamsii
GTTTCTGTATTATTATATTTAATCTAATTCTTTTTTTGAAAGTTTAGAAATAATTAATAAACAATAGCAACGTTATATCCACATTGCAATGAGTTCACCACAAGAAAAATAACAACTAAGGTACAAGCTTAAAATAAACCAAGTTACTAAAGAAAATAAATTAATAGAAGGCATTACAGATTCCATCTGATCTTCATACTCATGGATAGTGCAAGCTTATTAGAATTAGCTATCATAATGACCCAAATTTAATTGACAATTTCATCAGCTAAAAAGTACTTGTGAACCGCTTATTCTTGTAAATTATCCTATTTCTTTCCTTCCATATAGAATAGATAGTAGTTGTAAAGGCCATCTTATATAGGGGGCATCATTCAACCTCAGTTAGGTTGTACAAATGATCCAATTGGGCGATGAATTCTAATCATAATTTGAGAATGCATCAGGAAACAAATGTAAAATTCTGCTCAAACTACTTTATAGTAATTGCATTAAAAGAATGAATGCTCTCTACTTACTTCTAGCTCCTTACAAAGAACACAAATAGGGTCGTAAATTCCAAACCACCTATTTTCTATACGAAGTATGTTTTTAATGACTAGCCAAGTGAAAATAGAGGCTTTATGATTGAAATAATGTTACTATAGAAGATTGAACCAAGGAACATTCCTCTCTTCTTCCTGCAAAGCTTTATAGCAAGACTTGTTGGTAAAATTACCTGATACATCTAAGACCCATTGATGAAATCTTGCCTGCTGATATTATTAATCTGAGGAAACGAGTTCTCAAGTAAGTTGAATCCTTTGAATTTTTTATTCTATTGCACTTGATGCTGTAAGGAAAAAACTTTAGAATTAATAGGAATCCTATTCAGGAGCCTAGATAGTTCAGTCCTTTGGATGAGAGGGCTATGAACAGTCCAATTATCATACCATACCTAAATATTGTCTCCATTGCCTAGCACATATCTAATCAATGGAAAAACCACATATCTTAATTTTAACATTTACAAAAAGAACCAAAAGTACTCCTTTGAGCTTGATAGTTGCCAAAAGCTTGCATTATTGAGATATGTTTCATTTAGCAATTTCACCTAGATAACTTGTTTATCAATAAATAGCCTCCATATCCTTTTGCATAGAAACACTTTTTGTATAAGAGATATAGAGGGTAATCCCTAGCCCTTTTGCCTTTTAGCGATGGTCACTTCACTCCACTTGACTTTAGCTTCTTGGAGTTTTCAAAATTTTCAGTCCATAAGAAAGCTTTCATGATTCCATCTATCTCCTTAATGATTTTCTTAGGATGGATGACATGTGATATCCAATGAATATAGAGATTTCCTAGCACAAAAATGATCAGAGTAACCCTTACAGCAAGTGATAGGAATCTGTTTTACCAGGAACTAATTTGAGCTTTGAACCATTCAATGAGAGAAATACAATTAGAGTACTTAGGCTTTGCATTCGAGATTGGAAATCCCAAGTATTTCATAGGAAGATCATGAAGTTTTACTTCATAGGAAGATCATTAAGTTGAAGTTCAGCAATCCTAGAGAATTTCACTAAGTCCCTCACATCTTTAGAGTAGTAAAAGCTACTTTTATGGACATTTCTAACCAGACCAAACCATTTAGAAAATCACATTAGAAATTCCTTAAGTAACTACACTAGGTGGATGTTTGAAAGCAATCATAGTAGATAGAAAAAAAATGCAAGGTAAATGACATCCCTTAGCTTTTAATAAAGGGGGACATACTAGGCATATTCTAACAATTCCAATGAAGGTTGATAAGCAGAATGATAACATTAATGTTGATGATATTGATATAACATTTAGAGCAAAAGGGAATATGTTCAATACTAAAGTGAGAAAGTGAGGTATGATTAAGAGCAAAAAAAGAAGCCTAGAATTCAAAACGAGGAAGATGGAAATCTTGACAACATCAAAATAATCATACCTTCCTTTAGAGGTAGAAATAATTTTAAAACTTATCTAAAGTGGAAGAAAAAAAATAGAATCAGTATTTGAGTATCATAATTACTTTAAGGAGAAGAAGGTAAAGAGATTAGTAGTAAAATTCATTGAGTATGCCTTCATTTGCTGGGATCAACTAGTCAATAACTGAAGGAAAGAATCGTGAGCTACCCATGAAGACTTGGAACAAAATTTGAAAACTCTTATTAGGAAGATATTTGTGATAGACCATTATTGTAAAAACTTGTATCAGAAGTTGTAAATCTCTCATTAATGAGGAAAAAATGGAAGATTATCATAAGAAGATAGAAGTAGTCATAATCTGAACTAATGTAGAGAAGTAAAGAGAAGTGACTATGATAAGCTTTTTGAATAAGTTGCACACACTTTAATAAAAGCCTAGAACACACACCAAAAAGTGCATGTGTTCTTCTAAAAATACTCTAAAATTGTATCTTTATGTCTACAAGGCATACATATCAATGTCCATCTCAATGAATATACTCTATATAGATTAGGTTGTAGTCTTGTCTAAAGCTTTAAGGCATTAATCAAATCCAAAATTTTTTTTTGAACTTCTATGTGATAATTGAATTTGTTAATATGTCAATTTTATTATTCAAATGTGAATCTTTTTTAATAAGATCTAATTAAATGTAGTCAATTATCTGCTTTTATAAATCCTCATATCTCCTACCATTCTTCTATTCTTCTCCTAATTATCTATAGTCCCTTAAAGTTAATCAGATCTACATCACTAATGGTAAGAGTTTACAAGACTATATCTTTTAACCTATATTAACTTGGAGGCCTAACAGTATGTCTCGCTCTTTCTGTGGTTATATTTTGATGTCTCTCTCTTTTTTCATTATATCCTAAACTAGAATTTTGGGCTTTTTAGCATTTTTCTAAGTTGTCCTGGTTCTAATTGTACAATCTTTAAATTAGTACTGCTTTATATTAATCATAACACATCTTCTTTATATATTTGCATCAATATATGCTTCTTCTTGGATATTGTATCCATAAAAGTTATTTTAGTCTTTTTACTAACCATTTAAAACTTATAAAATTTTAATTTCTAATATTTGATACTCTTCAATAAGCTCTTTTTATAAAGTTCATTCTATCTCTTGCTCATTAAAACAACCTAACCATTTTGTTATAGTGTAGTACTATCATCTTTTGATTCTACTACTACATTCTCTCTAGTACTGCTGTCATCTGCAACCAAATTAATAACAACTTTAGCAATGAAAAATGTAGTTAGTGAATAGTTGAGATCGTTCCCATGAGAAATTTTATCGATAAAGATTATACGAGTTCAAAACTAAAACAAAGGTGGGGGGAGCTATAATTCAAGAAAATTTGAGAATTTAAAAATGACAAAAATTGTAAATTAACAAAAATATTCAGTTCTGAAAATTCAATAGACAAACCTTAGTTTCAGGTCACTGATGTTGCCACACTAGCACGGATCCTCAATATAAAATTTAGTCCATCAACAAACATTCATTAGGTGATGATTTTCTCTTAAGAGTAAATGATTAAAAACATGTATTCTAAATATTCTTATTAATCAACAACTTAGATACGATCTTAAGTTTAATCAATTAATAGCTTTAAGAACTGAGAAACCAATGAACAAGACAATGCATGTACGACATGCATTTAATCAAGTTAAGTACCTTCTTAGAACTTTCAACTTTAATGTAAAGATGGTAATCCTAATTGCCACTTTCGATTAGCAAAATTGATCGTCATATCTCACTAATCTGGTTATTAAACAAATCAATTCCTAATTATACACCCTAGAAATCAACCAATTCAATCATAAACAGTAATTTGGAAGACACTTAATATTCATCAATGAAACAAACTTTATCTAGAAATCTCACACATACTAGATGATAACATGGTTCCCTTCAACCAAGAAAAATGATTTGGCTACTCATAACAAAAGTGAAAATCATAAAAGAAATAGCAAAATATATAGTCTCAATCCCTCGTCTTTTCCTAGAAATTCCAAAAACTCTTAGATAAACTACTACATAAACAAAAAATCCTCCAGAAAATACTACAGAAGTTGTAAAACTACTGTAAGGATGCTCTCCATGAACAGTAACGAAAATCCCCCTTTACGCACTTCGATCTCACCTTTTTTCGTGATCTTCAGCAGGTAATCTTTCCTCCATATTCAGGTTGCTGATCTCCATCACTAAGGTAGCAATCCGATCTTCAAGATCATGAAAATCTTAGGTGAATCAAATCTGAATTTAAAAACATATTCTATAGGCAGTCTTTGTCCTTGCACGTGCCCACGCTTAGTTGATAGATTTTCTACCAGTCTTGGGGATCTGAAATATCTTAACTTTCCTTGCATCTTTTGTGATTCAATCTCATCTCTCAAGTATTGAAAATCATCTGAGAACAATTAAAAAACAAATCCATCAGTTTTGAATAGTAATTTGAACACATTAAAAAGATTTATATACAAAATGAGCATAAAGTGACAACTTAACACTCCACCTACAATTATGCTCCATATCAATCTATAGATTTTTTCATCAGTTTTGTCCCTTTCATCACAATTATTGCATCTTTTATCATTTTAATGTTGTCTCTATCGATTTATAGTCAAAATTGTTCATATGTAATTATCCAAAGAGAATAGATTTAAATTTAGTATATATCAAATATTGCACACCATCCTGACAACACCATTAAACCTTTTGATCTTAACCTATCATGCAGCCATAATGTTGTAAACTTTATCATCTCTCAATCAGATTATGCCAAAGTTATTTGATGTATATATTACAAACCAATCCTTGTTCAGTATCATATGATGTGATCATCTCGTATCTAAAATCCATGAGTCATGTAATTAACTAGTTAACATATAGAGTATGTCTTTGTTACCACAATCTAAGTCCTCCTCACTCTATAATACATTAGTAGACCTTGTTAAATCATCAGCTTTCCTTTTGTCACACTACTCCTCATTTAGACAGTCCCACTTGATATGTTTAGTTTGTTAGAACTTGTATCTCCAAACTGTCTTTTATCTTTTGGTTCAGATTTATAATACCTTTTTATATGATTCATCCTTACTTTATTTTCTCCCACGATTATCATTTCCCATCACATGTAGCCGTTCACTTAGAGAGCTTTCACTAGTATTTTTATCTCTGTTGGTTGTGAGCCAATAGTACAGCAGTGAAATCTTCCACGCCAACTATCTCTTTACCTTATATAAACATGGTTACTAGATGTTCATAAAAAAGATTAAAAATAAAGCAAAACTACCCTTATCCATAATAGTCATTTTGACCCATAATAGGTCACTAATTATTTGTTTGAACACATCAATATATTGTTTCAGATCTGTTATCTCCTACATCTTCAGCTTATGTAGTCTTTATTTCAGATATAACTTTTTCATAAGAGACTTTGACATGTATTAGCTCTCTAACTTCTTCCATATCTACACAAGAGATGTAATATCTATGATGTAGTATATGACCTCGTCTATCAAACAAAGTTATATGATTCCAGTTGCTTACGCTTGTAACTCCTTCCAATTAACTGCATCCTTATCTTTCAACTTATTGTCCAATAATCCCTATAATGTGCCTTGTTCACCAACAAAATACTTCACTCATTGTGGCCATAATATGAAATTCTTAATTATATTGAATTTTTCCATTTAAAACATTGTAAGAAAAGTTTTTATTGCTTCAATTATGCTCTGATACTAATTATTAAGAACTAATATGTAATAAGAATAAAGAAGAAAGAAAGAAACAAATAAGAACACAATAATATTTTAACAAAGGTTTGCCAATTTGTGTACTTACATACTTAAAAGTTAAGTACGACTGATTTCTTTATGAATCAATGATCATGAAGATTACAACTCTCTTGTATAACTAAGTCTATAAAAGTATAGTTATATTTAAACTTTAACTTGTACAATTTAACATAACTTTTCACTTAACAATTCAACTTATATAATTTAACACAACTTGTTTCTTATCAAATCTTATATTTCTTTCAGAGTTTGCAATATACAAAAATGTATTTTCAAATAAGGCCTTTTCTTGCAAATACCTATGTAATTTACCGATTCTTTTTAGAATGTGGACATGCGTTCTAAAAGGTCCATATACCAAATCATGTAACTCACTATTTCTTTTCAGAATATAAAGAAGGGCACTAACTGTGTGTTGAATCATGTTCTTTTTCTAAAAAATAATGCCCTAGAACACAGTGGTGTGCCAATCCATATTAATCTAAAGACTGCCAAAAAATGCTTGCATTCTTCTTGAAATTTCCTAAGGTTGAATATTGTAGAATATTTCTGTTGTACTTGTATTTATTGTATACTATCTTCTTTTGTATAGTATAGGATACTGATGCATTGTATAGATTTTAGTTGTTTTGCGTTTTGTGTAATAGTTATTGTCGTTTTGTATAAGCAGATAGTGATGATATATATATATATACCATCTCTTTCTCCTTCTTGAAATAAAAGATAACCATTTTACTGTGGTTACTTTACCAAAAAAAACAATCCCTAGAGCGTGTTTACAGATTCCTCATGGTATCAAAACGATCTGGGTAGATCCACATATCCACGCAGCTAAGTTATAGTAGACGGGATGAGTAGTTCAAGATCATTGTTTGGCAATATGAATGAGGATGAGAATCCACTACTTTTGCAGAACTCGAATAATCCAGGAATGGTTCTCGTTACAACTCCATTAAGTGGGAATAACTACTTATCTTAGAGTTATGCGATGAGAATAGCATTAGGTGCAAAGTTGAAGCTCGATTTCATCAATGGAAAATGTGAGAGGTCGGGTGAAAGTTCATCAGACTACGATAGATAGTATCGGCTTGATTTTATGGTTACGTTGTGGATACTCAACACCATCTCCAAAGACATTGTAGAGTCCTTATTGTACACGAGCTCAGCTAGGGATCTCTAGAAATACCTAGAGCGGCGATATAAAGATTGCAATGGGATGCTATTGTATCAATTCAAAAGAGAAATTAGTTCGATTTCAAAAGGGGATTTATCGGTTTCCAAGTATTTTTACTAAACTCAAAAGGTTATGGGATATGCTTAATTGTTTGGCTCCCATTCTACAGTGTTCATGCGGAGCCTTAAAACAATGCTCATATGGATCCCTTAAACAATTTGTTGAATTTAGAGATAATGATAGATTGGTACAATTTTCTTATGGGATTAAATGAAGCATATGATGCAATTAGGAGTCAGATACTTGTGATGGACCCTTTTCCTTATGTAGATAGGGCTTATTGGATAGTTGTTAGGGTTAAAAAACAATAGAAGGTTAATATTTCTTTTGCTGATAATACAAGTAGTGCTATGATGGTGCGTAGTTCTAGTAGCAGTAGTGCAAAAGGGGTTGGTAAAGGTGTTTCCAAGAAACAGATAAATAAGGAGGATATGTTTTTTGATTTTTGTTAAATGAAAAGACGTACAAGCTACCTATTTCAAGATTCATGGGTATCTAAATTGGTATAAGGGTTCTAAAGATAAAAAATGAGTGGATACGAATAAGGAGTTTGTGAATATGAGTGATTCACCTTTGGATTACTTAGTAAAGAACGGTATAAAGGAATCTGTTTGGAAACAAGACATGGCAGTAATGATTCAACAGGAAATTGTGAATTTTATGCAAAGCCAAGGGAAGCAGATTCAGATGAAGGGCAAAGGAGGAGATGTCATCAACTTTGCACACTCAATGACTTTGCAGGTAGCATTCTCAATCATTCTTTTAGTTCAGTTAGTTCAATTGAATGGGGTTCTTGGATAATAGACACAGGTGCTTCAAATCATGTGTGCCATAATCTTAATTTGTTTACTAAACATAAACCTGTTGCTAAATATACCCCTGTTCAATTATCGGATGCCACAATTAAGACAGTAGATTTTACAGGGAATATTATCCTTTGTGATAATCTTAGTTTGTCATCCTCTTTGCATATACGTTCATTCAAATATAACCTACTTTCTATAAACAAACTTGCTTGTCAATCTCCTATCAAATTTACATTTTATGCAACCTTTTGTGTTCTGCAGGACCTTGTGACTGATGAGGTCTTAGCAGTTGGAAAGGTAACTGCAAGACTCTATGTTCTTGACCAATATTCTTTTCACAAAAATAACATTTTGTCTTACACCACACATTTAAATGATAGTATCCATAAGCCAATACATTGTCATAATGCTATTGTTGATGGTTTTTGGCACCAAAGATTGGGCTATTTATCCCTCATTGTAATGAAACAGTTGCAAGTTTTTTTTCAATAATATGACTTTTTTTAAACAACCGTGTGATATATACCATTTCTCAAAACAAACTAGACTTCCTTTTCCTAAGAGCAGTATTAGTACAGTTGCATGTTTTCAAATGTTGCATATGGATTTTTGGGGTCCTTATAAGCAAGGGTCAATTAGTGGAGCTCACTACATTTTCACTATAGTAGATGATTTTTCTAGAACAACCTGGACGTATTTACTCAATCACAAAAGTCAAACTTCTACCTTTTTAGACAAATTCCTTAAACACATTAGAAATCAATTTCTTGCTACAATCAAAGTCATTGGAACAGACAATAGGACAGAATTCTTTAGTCATAGTTGTCAGGAAATATTTGTCAACTATGGAATTATACATCAGAAAACTTTTCCTTACATTACACAACAAAATTGAGTTGTTGAACGAAAACATAGGCATTTGTTACAAAATGTTAAAGCTCTTATGTTTCAGTCATATTTACCAAAATAGTTTTAGGGAGATTCCATTTTAATAGCTACATATATCATAAATAGGCTTCCAACTTATGTTCTTAACTAGAAGTCTCCTTATTATGTTGTTGTCCAAATGGAACCTGATTGCCTTTTTTTTTTAAGACTTTTGGTTGCCTATGTTATGCTTCTAACACCTTTCCTCATAAAGGTAAATTTGCTCCTAGGGCTTTCAAATTAGTTTTTCTTGGTTATTCCTTAGGACAAAAGACTTACAAACTTTATGATTTGCACAACCATCATATTATCATTTTTTGGGATGTTTTCTATGAAAATATATTTCCTTTTCAGTCCATTTCTTCGGGTCCAGAAATAGTTCCTTTGCCTAAACCAAATTTCTTAACACCTGTTGTGTCTCGAGAATCATCATCCACTGAAACTCTTAATGTTGATTCTTTTAATTCTTTAGTTCCATCCTGTTTTGATACTCCTTGCTCCACTAATCTTGCACAGAGTCCAGCTCCTATTCGTAGGAGTACTCGTGTGACCCAAAGACCTAATTGGTTGAATAATTTTGTTTCACATGCATCTGTTACTGATATTGCTCATTCTGCTTTTCCTAAAATGACTAATTCTTCTTATACACCTCACACGTATCCATTTATACTCCACTCATACATTACCTTAGCTTATCATTTTGTTTTTACAAATGTGTCTACTGTTGAAAAACCTAGTTCTTTTGAGCAAGTTCAAACTAATTCAAATTGGTTAAATGTTATGGAGGCTGAGTTGACAACCCTTGATAATAATCATACTTGGGACCTTATTGTTTTACTGAAGGATAAGAAGGCTATAGGTTCTAAATGGGTTTATAAAGTTAAACTCAAACCTGATGGGACTGTTGATAGATATAAGGCTAGGTTAGTTGCAAAAAGCTATAATCAAATTGAAGGAGTTGATTACACTAATTGTTTTTGTCCATTAGCTAAAATGGTTACCGTGAGATTTTTTATAGCTATTGCCGCTGTCGAAGGATGGCCTTTATATTAGTTAGACATAAATCATGCTTTTTTGCATGGGTATATTGTTGAGGATTTGTACATTTTACCTCCTCAAGGGTATACCAAGGCTGGTCCCAATCAAGTGTGTCATTTAAAGAGGTCTTTATATGGTCTTAAGCAAGCCTCACGACAATGGAATCATGAGCTTATTATTTCTCTTTGTAAGCAGGGTTTTGTGCAATCTGCTCATGATCCATGTCTTTTTATTAAAATTGAATAGAATGGTTATATTGCACATGTTGTGTATGTTGATGATGTGTTGATCATGAGTCCGACGGAGGCTTGTATTCAGCAAGTCAAATGATTTTTACATGAACAGTTTACTATTAAAGACATGGGATCTGCAAAATATTTTCTTGGTTTGGAACTTGCTAGGTCAAATACTGGCTTGTATGTGAATCAGAGAAGATATGTGTTGGATATTCTCAAGGATGCAGGGTTGACTTGTTCAAAAGGGGCAACCACTTCTTTATCTCCTAACTGTCGTTTTGATGATGCTAACTCTCATTTATCGGTGAATCCAGATAGATATCAAAGTCTGGTTGGACATCTCATTTATCTTGGTTTTACACGGTCTGATATCACATATGCAACTCAACAGTTGAGTCAGTTTATTCAGGCTCCTACTGAGTAACATTGGATGAGTGTCATTCATGTGCTTAAGTACTTACAACAGTCTCCATCTACAGGTTTATTATTTCCTTATAACAATTATTGTTCTTACATGCATTTTGTGATGCGGACGGAGTTGCATGTCCTTTTAGTCGACGATCCTTAATAGGATTTTGTGTATTTTTGGGTGATGTTATGATTTCTTGAAAGAATAAGAAATAATCCACTATTTCTTGGTCTTCCACGAAGGCTAAATATCGTAGTCTCTCCACTATGGTTTGTGAATTGCAATGGATTTCTTATTTGCTGGCTGATTTTTGGGTGTATTTCATTTCCCATTCCTTTATGGTGTGACAATTTGGCTGCTTTTCATATTACTACTAATCCTATTTTTCATGAAAAGACTAAACATTTAGGAATTGATTGTCATCTGGTTCGAGATAAGTATAAAGAAGACTTCGTTCTTCCTCGATGTATTCCTTCAAAGCTCCAATTGTCAGATATGTTTACTAAGACTTTGTCAATTCTGGTTTTTCTTTTTTGTTTTCTAAGTTAGGCTTGTGTGATTGGCACCAAGCACCACCTTAAGAGAGCTGTAGAATATTTCTTTAGTACTTGTATTTATTGTATATTGTCTTCTTTTGTATAGTATAGGATACTGATGCAATGTATACATTTTAGTTACTTTGCATTTTGTGTGATAGTTATTGTCGTTTTGTACAAGCAGACACTGAAGGCATATATACCATCTCTTTCTCCTTCGTGAAATAGAAGATAACCATTTTACTGTGGTTACTTTACCAAAAAAACAATCCCTAGAGGG
>JANITW010000003.1:3766657-3777259 GCA_027564335.1 Erythroxylum williamsii
TCTTATGTGTAATAATTATAATATATTATATTATATTTTTAAATTAATTAATTATTATTATAGTTAAAATTGAATATTTGCAAATCTATTACGTGAATACAATAAAGTGAAAGAGCAATAACACACGTGAATACTAGGCTTTGAAGAGTACACTTGTTGCATTAAATGATGGCTGCTACATTTAATAGTGTGACGACGAGTGCTCTGCTCCATGCTAAAGACTACGTGAAGAATAGTTTTGAATGACTCTGCATATTAAATGATGACAAGTGCTCTGCTCCACGCTAAAGACTACGTGAAGAATATTTTTGAAAGGCTCTGTGCATTAAATGATGAGAGAAGAAAAAAGCTATACAGACGACGTTAAAGACAAAGTGAAGACTAGTTTTGAAAGGCTTTGCACATTAAATGATGAGAAGAAAAAAGCTATTCAGATGTGAGGACACTACAAAGACGAAGGCATGAGGAAGAGGATCAAGCTACACCTATACTTGTCTCAAATTTAACAAATGGGAGGATCAAGAAACGTTGTTTTGGCTCTTTATAAAGAATCAAATGAGGTCTTCGTTAAGTTTAACAGCAGAGGAGGTGAAACCAAAGCTAAAAGAGTTGAAATATGATCGTCTTTTTTACTGTTACAAAAATTTTCAGAAGTTTATTATTAAAGTAGAAGTTCTATATGTTGCTTTTAGTAAGTCGAAGGTGTTGAAAATGCAGAAGACGAAGTCGACACGAGGTTATAACTATCTGAAGACAACTTTTCATAAGTTGAAAACTTTATTATTCATTCTTGACCTTTTTTATAGAAAAAAGTATAACATAACAATATCTAGTTTGATTTTATCTTCTGATATTCAAAATCCTCAGGATTTTCAAAGTGCTACTGGGATTTCTATCCGGCCATCTTATCTAGGAGTGATGATCTCTCCTAAAAAGCTTAAGTATTTGGACTGTATCTTTATACTGGAGATAATTAAAGCTAGAGTTCTATCATAGCAAAACTAGTTCTTATCCTATGGAGGATGATTATCTTTAATCTTGTTTGTACTTTCGAGCTCACACATTCACTGGCTCCCCCATCCTTCCCTGTAAGCTTATTAAGGAGATTGATCGATAGCTTAAAAACTTTTTATAGGTTGGGAGATGTGATGTTGGTGGTGACGTTAAAGTTAAGTGGAGGGAGTTAACTTGGTCCTAAAAGGATGGAGGACTTGAATTAGGTCGGTAGAGAAACTTGGTTTTAGGTGGATAATTGGTGCGACTTGAGCCCTTTAGCCAATAACCCAATTCTTGCCCATATTCATAGCTAGCTCCTAGGGGATGCTAAGGTAGCTGAACTTATTTTGAATGGAGAGTATAGACTACATTTCTGGGGATCAGAATCACCGGCTGCACACCTCCCTCTACTTGCGATGACACTCAACCGGATGCCATTTCCTGGACTTTGCATTCTAGTGGCATGCTTTTTAATAAGTCATGCTTCTGGGTATTTCGGTCTTATGCCAATCGGGTACCATGGTATCACCTGATATGGCAACAATCCTTAAGCCTAAGAGCATTCTTCATTGCTTGGTTGGCAATTAAAAATCGATTGCATACTAAATGTCGTTGGTTTAATCAGGAAGATAAGGAGCGTGTGTTGTGCCACGTAGTTGATGAAGACCCTGACCATCTATTCTTTTCTTGTGTGTATTCCTCATCAGTCTGGAGTAGTATCCAACATATGGTGGTCGTTGAGAATTTGGTGTATGACTGGCAAATCACGTTGAATTGGTATATTTATCGAATGCAACCGAACAAGGAAAATGCCCTGTTATTTACAGCTATTTTCATTCATTATATCTATTATCTTTGAAAAGAAAGGAACTCCAGATTGTACACACAGGTAGAAACCAATAAATATCAGTTAGCGTACAACATTCTGAATGAGATTAGAACAAGCATTGTGGCTAGGAAAGAGGAGTATCGACTGACCCTAAGTATGAGGGCTAGATGACTTATATGACAACTTTTCTTGATCCTTTTGTTTTTGTGTTGTATGCTTGGTGGGTGTTTTGCTATGGACTGGCTTGGTGTCTACAGGGCGATGACAGATGTGGTCTCCTCCCTCTTGCACAGTGTTTTTTTGTAACTCCATTAATCAATTATTTCATATTTTAAAAAAAATCAAAAGATAACAACTTATAATTTTCATAAATAACATTTTATAGTTTGCATAAATTAAACATTAGAAGAAATTAGATTGGAAAAATAACAACTAGAAAAGATGTAAAGAAAAAATAATTAAATAAGATGTACAGAAAAACAAAGTTTATCTTTATGCAAAAAAAGCTGAGGAGAACATGCAACATGTGTTCTTTCTTTGTGATTTCAACAAAGAAAGTTGGAACACACTACTTATCTTATGTCATATCCATAATGCTTCTAATAGTCACCGGAATGAGATTGTCAACTGGCATTTTGTGGAAGAGGAGAGTGCCCAACATCTTCATCTCAATTGTAATTTTGCAAATCACTTGATGACTTTTATGGTTACCTTGGTTTATGCAGCTAATTTAGCTTTTCAATGTAATGTCTTGCACGCCTATTCTAATGTGGGTTGGGCAGGTGACCCAACAAATAGACGCTCTACTACTGGTTATTGTTTCTTCCTCGGCAATTCTCTTATTTCATGGCGTAGTAAAAAGCAGACCGTTGTTTCTTGCTCAAGCACTAAAGCAAAATACCGAGCACTTGCTAACGCTACATCTGAGCTTCTTTGGCTTTTATAGGATATAGGGGTCTCTCATTCATTTGCTACTACACTTTATTGTGATAATTGATAACCGAAGTGTCATCCAGATAGCACACAATGATGTTTTTCATGAACGCACCAAGCATATAAGAAATTATTGTCATTTTATTCGTCATCATGTGCTCTAAGGAACTCTCACGCTTATTTCGGTCACCTCTCAACAACAAACGACAAATATGTTCACCAAAGCTCATGCACCACACTGATTTCGTGAACTTGTTTGCAAACTTCAGATGGCAGATTCTCTACCATGTTGAGTTTGAGGGGGGATGTTAATGTATATAATCCAGCTGTTAATAATATACTTATGGCTTTATTTTAGGTTTAATTATAGGCTTAGCTTTATGTTTAAGCCAAGCTTCTTTCCTAAATAGAATGCTATTCTTGTGTATAAATAGGCCTCCTTGTATTCAATATTAGAGGCAATAATACATACAATTTCTCTCAACTTTCTCAATTCTATCGACAAAAACATTTCACTAAAAGCCATACGAAGGATGAAGAATAGTAGCGCATAGAGAGTATATAGAGCAGAAAATAAATCACCTGCAAAACTCTGAAAGAATCGTTGAATAATAGAAAGATACCCCGTTAAAAATCAAACACAATGTGAACCAAAACATAACATATATGCCCAGATTGCCAACCAAGTATCATGTAAACTAGAAGAAAAATCTTAGCAGCAAAAATACCCACTCAATGGCACACATAGAAGAGATGCAGTTCACGCCCTTCAGTTTAGGTTCATGATACACATGGAAATTAACTAGCCAAGACAAAGCAGTAGCAAAAAACTACCCAATCAAAACGAAGACTTGATAAAGACGCAGCTACCAAAGATACCAACCATTCACCGATTAGCAGTCACATAAGTCACGTTATTCTTAACAGAAAAATCAGCAACATACAGATCAGTATCTTGACCCATTCAGCTGCCATACATTATCAAAAGTTAACTTGAAATCCAGTTGCTAAATCATCCAAAAACGACGCCATTTAGCCCCAAAACCACGTGATCCCATCATCCAAAAATTCAGCAACACACAAGATAATATCTACTCCAAATTTGCTGTTAAAAATTATCAAAAAACCTTATCAAACTCATCTAAGAAGATTCCACATAAACACAACTCGGTTCAATTATTAAATAATGTCCAAAATTAAATAAAAAAATATCATCACCTATATCTTTTTTTTTTGGAATTTCAAGATATATATATAAATTATAAAAAAAGATTAAAAAATGTACAAGAATCGCAATCTACCAACTATGGAAAAAAAGGAGAAAAAGCCCTTCAGATCACCCATACTAGAAACCTAGAAACTACTGTAACATAACATTGGTTATAAGGTCACAATACGAAAGTAAAGCAAAGTAAATAATTGGATCTTCAATTATAGTTATATAATCTTCCATCTAAGCTAGCCTTTGAGGAGATTGGGCTTCTTCTTCATTGACTTTGGCAATTTTTGGTAAATTTTCAATATTTATCATAGTTGTATTTGATGAATTTTCAAGCACACAGGGTGGTGAAATTTACTCTTGTTTAACATCCTTGTCATAAGGTGCTACCTATTCCAATCTCAAGTATTCTCTTCATTAAAACAACATACATGCTAGTCACAATTTTCTTTTTATAGTGGATTAGTTAATTTTTTATGTTTTAGATACTTCAGTTACACCAAGAACTACGCAATTTTCTGACTAATGTCATTAAGTTTCTTATTTTTCTCATATAAGACGTTGGTATATATGCAGTGCATCCAAATGTTCTAAAGTGATATATAGCTGGTTTTCTTCCACTCCAAGCATCTTACAATACCGTATATTGAATAACAAAGGTTGGACTTCTATCTAAAAGACTAATAAGCTACTAGTAAGTTTCCAAGTTAGGATTAATTGCCATCTGCTAGGCTCTCTATAAAACCTTCTCCCTAACATAAACAATTGGAGGGCTTAATAGAGCTCGGAAATGGTTTGGACCTTGTCCGTGTAGACTCGTCCTAATCAAAAGTCATTAAGTTAAATATAAAGTTAATCAAGATTTAAATTGGGCTCAAACTTGAGGGGCCAACCTGAGCATTGATCCGAGTCATCTGAACTCTCATCCTAGAGCAATATCATTTTAGATTATTAGATTGGACTCAACTCATGCGACTCAAATTCTATATGGCTTTAGATCAGGCTTGAACCAGATGAGGCCTCAAAATGGAATTAGTTTTCAGCCCGTCCCGTTACTATCCTTTAGTCTTGGTGAGATTTTGATATCAACCTACCAACTGTAGATATGCTTGCGCTGAATGGGGAATTAGTATGGAGATTGGCAATGATGTGAAAAGAGATGATTTGGATAATCTTATAATAGAGCTCTTGGAAGTAGAGAAAGGGAAGGAAATGAAAAATAAAGTGATGGAGTGGAACAGATCGGCAGAAGAAGCCGCCGGTCCCAAAGGGTGATAATCTTTGAATTTAAATAAGCTCATAAATTAATTGCTTTTATGAGGAAAATGCATGTTTAAGAAATGATTATTATCAAGAACAGATGTACACTTTTCGTTGCTTTAGACTTAAATGTGCGGTGTAAATGTTGTTTTCTATTTGAATAACATATGTATTGCGTTAAATCTTTTTTAATTTAAGACTTTTAGAAATACCATGAAGATATATAAATCCAGAAGGAAAAGTTAAAAACCAGCTAGCTAAGAGACATCGATTAGATTATACCAAAAACATGTATATGAAAACATTGTTGTTTAGGATTCTTCTTTCATTTATTTTAGCTTCATCATCTTGAACCCACCTTGTATTTTGTAATTGTACAGTGGTTGTGCTTAAGAACAAAAGTTGTTCGTAAAAAAATTATTTGATAAAGCAAACAAACCAAAAAGGGGGATAAATTGTATGTAACTTAAAAAATTTTGCAAGTTATTATCAATTCGTACAAACGATAAAAACTTGCTAAATTTTAACAAAAAATTTATAAATAAAAAGAGCCTATTAAAATTTAAAATGAAATGAGTATGTTAACGTACAAAACGAAAGGAGTCTATAAAAGTTTAAAATGAAATGAGCCTCTTGCAATATTAAAATAGAACGTGCTTATTCTAAAAAAAAAGAAGTCTCTTACAAGTTAAACACAAACATTATAATTCGAAAATTTAAAAGTTAAGAGAGAAAGAGAGTGACACAGTTGATTTATACTAGCTCGGCCCATAACGAAACCTATGTCCAGTTCTCAAACATCTAACTTGAGTATTTCACCATAAAACTACAACTAGTAAAATTTGACAAGCTTCTTCAAGTTCACAAGTATATATTTTCTAAGATTCTTCAACATTTCACACTCGTGGTATTTAACAAGTTTCTACAAGCTTCCAACAAAAATGAATATAAGGTTTGCTCAATATAAACTTCAAGGAATAACAATCTATCTCAATATAGAATTTTCACTTTCTAAAATACAAAGAGTTTGATAAAGAAATGATTTTCGAAAATATTGATCTAAGTTGACTTTGAATCAAAAGAATCTTCGATATCATCTTTGTTGGAATCTTCCAACATCTAAACGTTAAGAAATTTTTTTGACAAATTTTGATTGGAAAAAGTTTTTTGGATATTGTGGAATCATTTATAATAAATAAGGTAAATTCATTAAAAAGGATCCGACAAGGAAGGAAATATTCTTTTAAAAAATTATATCCTAACTTATTCAAACAAAACAATTTTGAATTTTAAAATATTGTATAGTTTCCATCAAAATCAATAACAAACCTTAACCTAAGATTATTATTAAAAAAACAATTATGTTGATTTAGGAATTTATGAAATAATGGTGTTTATATTGCTGATTTTTTAATTCCGTTTTTTTAAAAATCAGCGTATGAGAAGATAAGTATATTGGACTACAAATGTCCAAATACACTAGCTCCAGAATATCTTTTTCTCATTTAATGTTGTTTGCTAGTAACAAATTCTTTACAACTTAAAAAGGAGTATTAAGTTGAGGAAGACGTATCACCATGTTCTTCTGTTGAAGAGTCTTCAATCCATGACCATAATAAAAATGTCACAACATGATTGAATATTTTCAATCTTTAATGAAAGCAATATGTTTGAATTCATAAATAAATTAATGAAAATCGCATGCAAGCCACAAACCAGAAGAACCCTCCTTTAGTTGCCTGATATCTTGTAAAAAGTGTTATATCATGATGGGTCGATGATCCTTAAATTTTGATTTTGTTTTTTGATAGAAGTTTGTTCTTGTTGATAAAAGATTCAAAGATTGCACACATTGACCATTGATAGTCTCCAAACCTATTGTTCTTAATAAGAAGCCTCTATTAAGAAGGGAATAGCCTAGAAGATTTAATTGGTTGCTCTCTTCTTCCGCACTTCAAGTTTTGTTCTCTCCAAAGGTCTTCTGCACTTCAAAGTTATGGCCCGCCGTATGGGCAAGTTATACTTCAGTGGCCAGTGACCTTTTGGTTAAGGAATGGATTTATTGGGAGCTTAAGGTCCTGTTTGACAATCAGCTGATAGCTGATTATATCAACTGGTTTGACCAGCAGATTGCATTAGCTGTTTGTTAAAGATGTTTGGTAAAATTAGTTGTTTAGTATTAGCTGTTTAAGTGTAAAATGACTTATAAGGACATGAATTTTAAAAAATATAAGAATATGAATGTTATATATTTTAGCATTTCAATGAAAATTCTTATAAGAATTTAGATTTTAGATATTTAATTCTGTAAAAATTAAGTTTATAACTCTAATAAAAAGCATAATAATAATAATAATAAAAAATAGTGATAACAAAAAGGCTTTAAAATCAATAGTTTTGACTAATCTTTGATGCTTGACTTTTCTTTTTATAATTCAATCATTTTATGATATAATGTTTTGATTAGACATATAGTACGAAATTAATCTCTACTTTATTTAAGTTCATTCTAATTAGTTCTTCACATTGGTAACTGATTTTTTAAATAATATTTAGAAACCATTTTAAAGTTATATTCTACTTTAACGAAAGATTTTCAAATTGATACTAATTAAAAATAAAAGAAGACTCCTTGATTACTTTAGAGTGGCAAATATTATATTAAAAGATTACTTATACAATCATTACAATGTATATTTTCATAAATACATAAATAATGTCCCATATACAATCCCCATGACAAATCAATTCAATGAATTTATTTTTTATAAATACTTATATATTTGTTGAAGTATTATTATCTTTTAATTTATAAAATGACTGTTTTTTAGTAAGAAAGAAACACAACTTGTGTTAAATCTTACTACTAAATTATGAATAATCTTGGAATTACATCTTGCTCTTAAGTTAGGAAAGAGCATTTGTAATAATTTCAGATCGGACGCCATAATTTAGCCCTTTGACATTCTAAACCATAATTATCAGGGGGAGAGATCCCCTTTAATGGTTTTATTTATTTTTCGAGTCATTCTCCCTCTGGATTTACTACTTGTTTGCATCATAGTGGGCTTTGATTGTGCTTGATCTTCATGGCCAGTGGGTATTTTGATGTATCAGAAGAGTTGTTATCCTCTTTTTGACTAGTAGATGCATCATCTGAATTTTATGATATGCACATTTTCTCCATCAATTGGACTAACAGTGGAATGCTTGTTTATCACTCGATTCATCTTCTTTGCTATTTGCAGAATAATTAGCATTCATATCATTTGATGTGAGGTTCTTCTTTCCTTCTATCCCACCTCCTCTGACCATCCTGTTTTAAAAACCCAACTAGTTGCTCTCCGTTGTTTGGCATTAGCAGTGGGTCTCCAAGTGTAGGATAGGGATCTTTTGTACAAGATGCACTTTACCCAGCAATGGTCCAGTTACTTAACATCAATGTAAGAACATTTAAGGCCATAATTCTGATCCAAACAAAGGCTTAGAGAGAGAAGAAAAAAAATCAAACTCCCACTGTTAGCATAGTTAAGTCCACTGCTATCTAAGAGTCTAATTTCTCTCCCATAAACGCCTTATAATTGGGCAGTGCATCAACTCAATATCACATAAAAGTAAGTTTCTCATCAAAAGAAAAAACATAAGATAAAATTGAGTCCTGAAAGGTATAGCACCACTTTGCATTTCCAAAAGAAAGAAATTTTCTTAAAAGATAGATGATGATGATTATTCTGGTTTTGCATCAAACGCATCAGCCAGCTTTTTCCTTCAGAGATAAAACTAACAAACTTGACATAGTCTACATAAGTTTAGATACAAAAATGAAAACAAAAACAAGTTTTGATCCGGAACCACATCCTTTAGATATTCATTGTAGAAGTAAAAACAGATTATGCATCCTAAACACTAAGTTCATCATACAAATGGTTGATTGAGTATATGATTTCTCATCAATCAATAAATTGTGTCTAGCTTGCAGCAACAGCATTTTAAAAACAATATACTGTGGCTAAAGTAAGCAGAAACCAGTATCGAATTGAAGCCTCTAAAGATGTTCAACGATGCAAATAATCATGCCTTGCATCACATACATTACAATTCTCACCTTATCATCAATGTCAGTGAAGTTCCGCACGTAGGTCACCTCATAACCTAGATATTGCAAGTATCTGGGATCTGAGCGTGGGATCTTTGCCTTCTCAAGTATGAAATTTCCTTCTTTGTACTACTGTGATGCCTCATAAACTCGCTCATATTTCCAACCTAACACCTCACGGCAGTCTGCACAATAGACATCTGCAACCGTATGGAGACCAGTCAGTAGATACCTATCTTCTTTAGGTCCCAGAGCAACATTCATCACATGGGAGAATAGAATGCTCTGCCGTTTCTTCCCTAATAACTCGCAATGGAAGAGAGAGTTGGACAAAGCACTTGGTGCTACTTCCTATAATTCATTTTCTCTATAATTAATCAAATGATAATGAGAGAAATTGAGCAATTTGATTACACCTACAGTTTAACCTTGCATAGTTGCATCAGTACAAGTCTTTAATACCATAAAGTTTGAACCTTTTCATTCTGGTTATCGTAAATGGAGTCCTGCATCGCATGAACTCATATTAACAGGTACCATGGTTGATCATTGAGAATCAGACAAAACGCTAGAATGGAAGGGGAAAAGGAAACAATTGCCATCTGAAATGCTACAAAGCCGAAAAATGATCCTAGAGATTAGAGTGCCTCACCTGAAAAGCCTTAGAAATGACATCACCGTGAAGCGAAACATCGTTACGACAATTGCAACAATTGTACAACCGAGGACCCATCAGCTGCTCCATTGTTAAGAACTTCTTTCCCTAAGTAACTGATTACCGCTCCCCCAACCAAAAGCAAAGCGAAAAAGAAAATAAACATTAATCAATACAGCAAACCTCACCACGCAAGAACTTCTTACTAAGTTATCACTGGCTCTCTTCTTCATCATGGATTTCAGGCTTGTGTTTCCGATCCTTCTCTCTTCATTAAGACGAATGGCTCTCATGTGGTATATGTACTTATTTATGTTGATGATCTCATTATTACTGGCTCTCAAGCTGTCTTCATTAATGAGTTTGTTCAACTTCTCCATCGGGAATTCTCACTAAAGGATCTTGGCTATTTACATTATATTTTGGGCATTGAAGTTTCTCGTACAGGATCTGCTATTCAGCTTTAGCAGAAGTTCATATGTGACATTCTTGAGCGCAGTAACATGTCTGGGGCTCGGCTGATTTCCTCTCCAGCTGAACCTGGATCACGTCTTGTCGCTTCTGGTGATCCTCTTCCTGATCCGGCTTTATACAGGAGCGTTGTAGGTGCCTTA